>JASSKH010000215.1:0-41477 GCA_031763025.1 Macrocystis pyrifera
GGCGTTCATTGTGTGTAGGCGTTACTGACCGGGATAGCATAACTGAGACCACCCAGATGCACACTTCGTTCGCCAGACAGGAGACGAAGCCGTACAGCTACAGGAGCCAATGGTTGGTTTATATGGGTGCTCTGCTGCCTCCTTCTGCTGTGCCCAGCAAATCAGGCCCTGAAAGTTTGGACGCGAAAAATCGAGAGCAATTTTTGCGTAGGATTTTCCCGGGGCTAACAATGGTCGATCTATCGGAGTCGTTGCTGTACTATCCTATCCACGAGTGCTGTACCCGATCCCGTTCGCCGTTTTGCTTCGCGTGCTCATAGCCAGACGTCTTTTTAATTGGCGCAAGTTTCCGTTTGAGAAACGATCCTCCACACGATGCAAACTCTTGATATCTGCTTGAACGTTTTGTTCCAAATATTGCGATATCCCGACGAGATGCGGCCCACAACCCACAACCCACAACATTCAAAATTCAAAATTCGCATTTCATCACTGATCGACACCTGTGTCTGTTATTGCCACGTAATACTGCCTGTATGTCCCCGTACCGTACAGCAGTAACGTAATCGTGTACCAGGTATACTTACATAGATCACAGGGTCTATTGCTATACGTACCAGGGGTATGTAGCAGCAGCTGCTTGACGGCTGAACCGAATTCTCGTGACGACAAGATCGAACCGTACCTTAAGGCGGCCAGTTTTTGGAGATGTCACAGACGCCCTGGCCAGGGTTTTTTGGGACGACGCTGCAGAGACAGAGAGGGAGCAGCTTCATCAGTGCACGCTTCCGCTCTGAGGCGACGGCTACGACAGAGGGGCCCGTAGAAGGTGGGTCCCGTTGGAATAGTAAAACAGCAGCAGTAGTGCTGTTCGACTGGCGTGTACGCCGCAGGTGACAAACAACAGCAGCAGTAGTCCGCATATTTTATTATCTGAGGTAGCAAGATTATACGAGTACGAGAGATAGAGGACTTCGTTTGTCTCTACAGAGTATTGTCCCTGTAAAAGCTGAACCCGCCGCGTTTTTTGACGACAGACTTGGAAAAAACACCGTGCCGGTCATACCGGTCATCGATTTACACTTCACACACCAGGATCTACCAGAGGGTAAAAATCTTTCAGGGCAGATATAATCCCTGATACTGTAGTACCCCATCAGCACATGTTGGCGGGTGGAGAGCCGTGTAACCTGCCTGCTTGATCTACGAGTACGAAACGTTTCCTTTTTGGGATCTGTACTGTACAGATCTTCCCCCAACATATCATAGCGTACGACCTAAATCATCTACTACTACAGGAGGTCGTGATCTATTCCGACTTATATTTTTTTAAAAAGCACATGACGGCCACAAGTCAGTAAAAAGAAACCAAGCCGAGATCTAAAACGTACTGAATTTAATCGACCGCGACGCGCCCTCTTATTCCAGCTGAGCAGATTCCCTGTATTTGTTAAAAGGTGGTTATTACCTCACTTGGAGTTACATGATGTGCACACAGATAATTTTGCGCGAGTACAGTATGACATGAAAGGGACTAGTGAGGGTAAAGATATCGACAGAAAAAAAATCACGATTATATAAAATTTGATACCAGGTATATCGACAACGTCAACCAGCCCGGGTCGCTGGGGTAGGTGTGCGACACTTGTTTAGACTGTGATGCTGTGAGGATAACAGGGTGGGAGACAGATTGTATCTTGGCAGTTTGCAAACTCTAGCTTAGACCCTTGGAAAGGTCTCAATGAAAACTCGTAATTTTGATTTGTACTATTAATACAGCCGTAGTATACGGCAGTACCGCCCTCTGATATGAAAACGGATAAATTGGTTCAAAGCCATTGATATAATTTATTCATTTTGAGAAGCGTGTGCCTTGCACAAACAAACTTCGGTATATAGCATTACCAGGTATCGAGTTTCTTACTTCTCGCTTTTTTTAGGTCAAGTTTCTTGTGGTGCAGTTTGCGAGGGGGCGGTAGTGTCGATGCCACGGGCCCCAAAAGACCAAAGGTTGTCGAACATCAATTAATTGTGCGCGTCTGACGTATCGCGCATTTTTCAAAGTTGAGTATCAATCACATTTCAGTCGTACTCACAGCTAGCTGACGTATTCGTTTTTCCCCCCGAGCAAGTCTGAGTAGCCGAATAACCAACGACCACGCTGCGTGTCAGCAGCTCGTTTAACGTATTCTCGTTATAGAAGACGGACGACAGCACTCCAACAGCGAGTACCAAACGAGTACCCCGGGAGGAAAATGAAACGCGCTTCGTGCCAAATGCTACTCGAATCCGTGAAAATTGTTTGGGAGACGGGTATTAGTCGCGAGTTACCCGGTAACCGTCAAAGAGATATCACCTCTACAGCATGAAGTTTTTTTCATGGACCACTACATATTGTATTAATAGTATGCTAGCAACACGGCCGTGGTTTTTCTGTAACCCCCGATATCCCGCATCGGTAAAATTGATAAACTATCGCTGCTTTAGTATTGCCATCTCAGTCATCCGGGGGGAAATAGATACAGTTGACACGCTCCCGTACATGGACCAAACTACCTCTGCGACGGTCCCTGATGCCCACCTATAACCCCACCCCTCCCTCTCCCTTGCCTGCACACCCTTCCCTTTCCCCTTTCCCTCCCTCCCCTTTTGGTTTCGTTGTAACGTTTCCAGAGGGTCATGGAGGCACCCGAGTTCAATGGAACTCTAACGCGCAAGAAGCCCTCTGGCGACGCCGAGAGTGTTTTCCAAGTCAAATAGGGACAGCCCATCTAACCAAGAAAAGCAAGACCTCATGGCTTTTGTTTTGACCTTGGCATGATTCATGTGTTTTATATGGCTTGCACGCACGTGTTTTTGCATTGTTTCGAATATGATGCAAGCAAAAACAATCTAAGTAAGTATTCAACACGAACTACTTGACTCGGTTGGCGCAATCTCAGCTTCCATTGTGTTTGCTGTTCTGAGGTTTACTATATGGATGGGGGGGGGGGGGGGGGCGACGGAGCACCGTTCCTACTCCTAATAGAGACACCTCCAACAATTGGCGCTCATTACGTTGTTTCCATATATTACATATAAACTTTTTGGTAATCTTATCCCCTTCCTGTTTGGCCGCCTGTGGACGGGGGGGAGGGTTACTGGGTTAGCGTTTGGAGGGGGGGGTTAGGCGTGGCGTACATAAAAGAATGACCTCTACGTATTACCCTGAATGCTCGGTTGACGTTGCGTCATTGCTTGCAATGATGAAGGTACACTGCTTGGCTCGGTGGATGTGTATTGGCTTGCAAGTCTTGTTAGTTTTTGTCCTGAGTGTTCTATCGGTGAGAGGAGGGTGTAACTGATTTTGTCTTACGCGCACGAGGTTTGCATCAATTTGCGTACGGTACAAAACCAATGAAACCAACTATTTTCACATGAAATGGTTGTCTCGGTTGATGCGCTTTCGGCTTCCGATACCTTGTAGTTGTGTTTGTTGGTATGGGATTTCATGGCGGGGTCGCGGGTTACTGAGGGGAAGCACGGGTGAAATTATACATAATACACGAACAGCAGTGTTGGTTTGTATGCTGGTCTGATGTATCAGCATTGTATCAAATTATGCAGTTGAACTGCTTGGATCAGTTTGTGTTTTTCGTTTTGCAGGGTGGTGTATTTTCGCGGGCTTTTTTTTTTTTTTCATCAGTGAGGAAGTGGGTGGGGGAGAAAAAAAAAAAACTACGAGGGACTATTTGTACGCTTGGCTGAACGCAGCGTCATAGTTTTCCATGCTTCGGTTGTAGTAGATACTTAAAGCATCACGGCGAGTCGCAAGGTTTATTAGTTATGAACGCGGTCTCACTATACATGTTGGGGGTTGCGGTTGTGACCACATTGTTGCACTTGGCTGGATTGATACACGTAGTTCCTTGGTGGGTTCCTCGTGCGATATTTTGTCGCGGAAGTAACAGTCGTTCTGTTTTACATATACATTATCCTGTCATGTGATGCCGAAAAACGCAGTGTCTGGCAGTCTCGAGAAAAACACAAGTATTGATGCACGTTCGTTTTTTCCCCCCCAACCTTACGTGTGAGAAAAGTAACATCAAGAGCGGTACATCAGTTAATGTGGTGCCGAATCGTTTGTTTCCTGCCTACTACGCTAAACACCGTCCTGACTACGGTCGAAAATACAAATACAGAATCAAATTAAGGAGCGCGTACTTTCGTAAATTATTATTTCTGTATTACAATGAGTCCACACAAAGCGTCACAATTTTCGCACGGTACTCTCGGCAATTGTATGGAAGCCGAGCCATATCACAGAAAGCCAGATCATCATCCCATACAATGTGCTATCGACTCGTGCAGTACACACAAACGGAGCAACAGAGTAACATATATCAATCACTAATATGAATCCACTCTACCTCATGCCCACCAGATGGGCATACAGAAGCTTACGAGGGGGGGTGGGGGGGGGGGGGGGGGGGGGGGGGGGGGGGGGGGGGGGGGGGGGGGGGGGGGGGGGGGGGGGGGGGGGGGGGGGGGGGGGGGTGGGGGGGCGGCAGTGGAATTGAAGGAGAGGCCTGTTGAATGTCGTATCTTTGGCACTGCCCCGCCAAATTTCTCCACTCTTTCCCTCGATCCTCCTCCAGCCAATTGTATTGGCGACCACGGCGTTCGATCTGATTTCGAGGCAAGACCCGCTATCTATTATGCACGACGAAACGAAAAATTCAGCACCACAATATAACCTTCGAATAAACAACACGGTCAAAATTACCCTCAAATAACAAGCGCCACATATTACTGCGAGGGTTCGGGGCAGGGGGAGGGGCACCCGAAAATTTACAAGCAAGGCAACAGCGACCAAATCAGGGGGGTTCAAAACACGACTGCACCGACCATCACAAACCACCTCGCCGTTATGAGCGATAGTGGCGTCAACAAAAATATTCGTGCCCATCACCACCTACTGCTCATCTGTTTTCTCGTCGACAACGACTTCTCCAGTGCCGGCCGCAATTTCCACTGCCGCGGCATTGGTCGTGCCTTCATCAGCCTCCGAATCGGTAACCCGGCCAATACCCGGTGCCATTTGGCGCAACAACAATTGCAGACCCGACTTCTTAAGAGAGGGTGGCGGTTTGACGCCACACTTCAAAATGTACTCCCGAATGTGAGCAGCAGTCAAAATTTGACAGGACGAACCTCTGTACCATGGCCAGACCAAGGTTCGTAGCTACCGGCGCCAGAAAGCTCTTGCGCCCCTGACATTTTGCCTTAACTCCTTCGGTCACTCGTGCAATGACCTGCCTTTCCGCGGGGAGCCTGTCGACAATTGCTTCCACCAGTTGGGCATGGCTCTGTATCACAATAGGACAATATATACCTGGTACAAAAAATAGAAAAGACGACATTAACATTGCAGTTGAATACCCCGACTTTCTGTGAACGAGTTGTCGTGGCTGTAAAAAGCTATGTCAACCGGAGCGCAAAGTGTCAGCAAACAAACATATTTCTGTGCAGTCGTCACAAGCCGTAGTCTAAGTATTCACTAAAAAGACGTAATCACGTCGTCTACCGTAATAATGATAGTCAACGCCACGCCAGGAGTAAAACAATGGGGCGCCTTTGCAGCGAAAACCACACTAATATAGAGAAAAACAACGGACTCTTCTTGACGAAAAAAGCCCCGGCGACACAGCAGACGCCCCCTACCCACCCCTTGCCCCTTCAAATTATTGGGGTAAACGTCACGGGGTCAAGTGGGGATGTCGTAGCAGGAAGGGAAATGGAGCCGTTTCCGATGAAAGAAAAGAGGGGTGATACGCATAGAAATGTTGACATGCCCTGATACATGTTGATACATGCTTCACGCATCACCAAAACTATGGTAACGGACGAGTTTGAGTGGTCATCACTACTGCTCGGTAGTAGTAGTAGTAACGTCGTTTCGGATCGTCACAGCTATGCCGTTTCAGTCTTGAACGCGGGACAACGGCTCTATCGTGCGTCCCCCGGCCGCTCGCGGCACCGCGGCCGTTCCACGGTCACTCCATTCGGCAGCCCTCCGTGTCCCCGCCGAAGGAATTGGCGAACGGGGGGCGTAGGAAGGCGCCATCCCGGGGGGCGGGTCGCTCTCCCCGGCATGGTGGAGTATGGAAAAATAAACGGAACTCACAGTACAATACAGGAACAAGCGCGATAAGAACCAGCATGTCTATTGTCGTACGTACTGATGTAGTACATGGTGGGTGAGTTGGTGCGTGGGTTGGTTAGTATATGGGCGAGTGGGTTCGTGGCTTTGGGCATTAATAGTTGCCGTATTTTTACTGTTTCGTTTACTCCACTTGTGCTTCCACCACTGGACCATGGTGCTGCTACGTACGAACTGGGCACTCATCTACTGCTGCACCCACTGCTGTACTGCTGTAGTACATGGCGGTTGGGTGGATGAGTTGGTGGGCGGATGAGTTGGTGGATGAATGGGTCGATGGGTTAATCGGTGGGTGGGTGGGTGAGTGGATTGGTGAAGGGGTGAGTGGCTTCGTGAATATGTGTGGCGGCCGTGCTATTTTTTTTGTATTTGTGTTTTGTCCGCTGGATATGCTGCCACTATACCCGACCCGCTGGCATACTGCAGCATACCACTACAGTACGCGTAGTGCTTCCAAACTACGCCCCGACCGCATGGTAAATGCCCCGGGCCGCCTTTTCACGCTCGGAATATCACAAGCTCGAAAGAAAATCACGCCCCCTGAGGCGTCCACTATCGTATTACGATACCTTCGTATGCGCCTTCCCCTCTCGATCATCCGGACCGGCTTCCAACGCTTTGGTCTCCGTCTCCGGTTCCCAACCATCCGAAGGGGCGCCCTGCAGTTCGGCAAGAGCTGCACGCACTCTTCTCCCTCTCATCCTTACTCATCGTCATGGATAATTATAGTATCTGCAAGGAAAAACATCAAGAGTTAGCGAAGGGGTTTGCTTCTCCGCTGATGAGAATATAGAGGCATTTCGACGTACGTTAGCCAATCGTAGAGGTTGCGGTTGGCATGCCCCCCGTAAGGATAAGACTTTGTAACCTACGACGTCGCGCGCAGTCCTTCGATGGTCAAACGAGTACCGGATCACAGACTGCGTATCACGACTAACCTCTGACCCCGTCGTCCTCGCTGACCCCGTCGTCCCCGCCGTCCTGTTGAACCATGCACTTCGCTTCGTCGGTTTCTGCAGCGTCCTGTGATCACAGTGGGAACGACATTCAAGGAGTTTATCTTAATTTGACAAAACGGCTTGCAACGTTATCTGCAGGCGCGGATCAATGGGTCTTGACTCCACCATAAACCAACCTTGCGCACTCTGGACAGACCATCCATTCCCAGTTCATGATCTACTGTAGTTCTTTCAAGGCAGCTCTATTCCCAATCTTGTAATATCTACCTCATATAGCTGGGCCCGTGCTATAACATCTGTACGAGGGGAGTAGCACATGTTTCCTGGGTTGGATCTGTGCAATGCGGATCCTGCGAAACCTATCACGACGGCAGATGAGGAACTAGATGAACTACTGCTGTAGATAGATCATGATCAGTCCGAGGTGTGAAAAGTTGCACTCGACCTATCGATGCACGACACTCACCGTCTCCAAAGGCACGTCACTAGAACGATGAGCCGACCTCCTTTTTTTGCCTTCCCCCCGTGTGGACTCATTCCATCCGCACACAGTCATTGGTCACTCCGTCGTCTCGCGCCCAAGGTTATCTCCAGCCCGGTATGTAGGATATCTGTGATATCCACGTACAATTAGTCGGTCGAGTCGTGGTTCCACATACGGTTAACGACACGCAGTTGCGACATCGCGCGAAAAAGTATGTACATTAACGCGCCACCACAACCTCGAAGTGCCCTTCAGCTGCTGCTGTGGTTTGATTTGTTCCGCAGAGACAGAAGGATGACATCTCATCAGTACGTACATATCTGGTACTCGTCCGAACTCGCACGAGTTTTGCTCGGTGCTGGTGAGTTTGTACTGCTGTTGTAGTTGAACATGCGGTAAGTTACGATTTTGAACATCATGCCTAATTTTGAGGACAACGTCTACGTCTTGGTTACAGTCGTTTGCCGAAAAAAATGGCTGGAGAACATCCAGCAATAGGCTAGCTGTCATAACCAAGAAGAAACGGCGAACGGGAACGTCAATTGGCGAAGTGCGGTGGCCTGGCGTCCAAACGAAGTTGCTTCATGGCCTTGCGGCCGACGTAGCATTTTTCGATTTTTCTTCGCTCACCTTGAACGATATCCACGAATTCTTCGTGGATGACGTCGCCGACGTGGTGCTGGATGGTTCCTGACTCTTTGTGGGCGCTGCGGTGGCCTGCTTCGCTGTCGCCGGTGCGATATGTGTGCAGCCCTAAGGGATTTCATAAAATCCCAGAGGCGTGTTTTTTTTACACGAGGTTGGCTGAAAGCATTCCTTACCAAAAATCTTGAGTGAGTCCCCAATCCTAGTCATTCCCATTGGAACGACCCAATGGGAATGTCCTAGTCATTCCCATTGGAACGACCGAGAGACGAGATTGTTGCCACGAGCGCACGGAACAAAGCTGCCCACTCTTGCAAGGCCAGCGAAAGAGGCGAAAGGAAGGAAGGGAAACCCGAATACGTCGCTCTGGGACCCCATTTATCTGGAGGAGGGCACCGCGCAGCGACAGTAGCACGAGAACGCCAAACGCTTGCAACTAGCGGACGTCTGTAGCGGAGAGAGCGAGGCATTTGGCGAACATCTCGGGAACAGAGGGAGCTAACGGAACAATCGAGGCTGCTGTCGGGGTCAAACACCGGGGAGAGGAGAAAGCGTAGAGGCACGTTCCTCTCTGCTGCCGCTTCCACTGCTACTACTGCTCCTCGACTCGATCTGCTTGACAGCAGCAGCTCGTTTGTTCCGCAGCGCTCGTACTCGGAAGGGCTTGAAATTCCAGGAAAACCATGGTGAGTGAAACACCAAAAATGTCCGGAAATATAACGATATTTTAGATATAAATATGAATGTAGAAACGGTCCTTAAATTTCCATACACGATTGTATAGTATATGGGACTCGTGATAGACTCGTACTGGATGAACGTGATTGTTGTGAGGTTTTCTTTCTGCCATCATCGTGTGATCGTGAGAAATCTGCCTCGTGGTGTCTCGCCGGAGTCAGGCATGCTACCGGAATCAAGCAAGCCAGAAGCCCTCGCTCTCGCGAGCAATACGTATAACGAGCACAAGCGTACCCCCCCCCCCCCCCAACCCGAATCCCTCCCTACTGGATTTCCCACCGACCGAGGCGTCGCCGCCTTGTGCGCGTTGGCACCACACATGCATATACGTGCTGTTCCATCAGCTGTCAGCTACCATCGTTTTTTCCGCGACGGGCCACCTTTCGCTCCTTTTTCTCCTATTGCGGGGGACCATAGTAAATAGGACCAAATATTGTTAGTAAAAATAGGTAGATGTATAGGTTTTTGTGTGTGCGTTAGGTCCTATTTACTATGGTCCTCCGTAATACCACGAGTCTTTGATAATACAGCAACAACTGCTGTACCGGCACACGTACCTCTGCTGGACACGCACGAGTGTACAAGCACATCCGCTAACTTTTGTTCTCGAGTGCTGGTGTACTGCTGTGCGAGCGAATATATACCGCGAGCCTTGCGATCTATTAAACCGGCACGTACCCTCGTACTCGGTGCAAAAACCATACCAGGTACCTGATACGAGTACCATCAATAGGTATCGTATCATACGAGTATGATACCAGCCTACTCTTACGTACCACCACTCCTTGGGCGCTGGGTACCACGGGTATTTTTGTTCAAGGGTATTTATCGTGGTTTCGTGGGTATGAGTTCGTGGTCCCGAGGCATATATATGTATACGCTCTCGCCAGCACCAGTACTTCCGACTCCAGACCCAGGGTGGTACAGCAGTAGTACGGCAGCAGTGCTGGTGTCATGCGGATGTGCGGGCGGGTACTCGTATCTCTCTTCGACGGGATCATAGTAAATAGGACCTATGGTAAACCCAAAAACCTAGATATTGACCCATTTTCTGTAACAATATTTGGTCCTGTTTACTACGTATGGTCCCCCGTAATAGAGCCTTTGTTGCCCGATGGACTGGTACTGGAAGCAACTGGTGTACCAGGTATACTTGGAGCAGTGGTACGGCAGGTGCAATGCAAGCAGGTCTGTAAAAAGCAAGAAGAAATCCCGGAATAACGTTTGCGCGCACGAGTAATGGGTATGGTGTTCGATGTATACTGCTTCGTATTATTAATAATACCACAGGTACAAGCAGTTCGTACCTGTATTATACGGGTACCTGGTACCCAACAGCCAGTACGCTATCGAAAAATGCTGCTGCACCACCACGCACTCGTGCTGCCGCTGGTCTGGTGCGGCAGTTATCGGTACGGCAGCAGCTGTTCCCTCCCCCTCCCTTTCTGTTGGTCCCTGCTGTCGCTTCTACCAGTATGGGCGTGCCAGGGTGGTGCGCCTGGTGCAGAAGCAAAGGTGCGTCTAACGGCCCACAGGCAACAGACAACAGACAACAGACAACAGACAAACAACAAGTGCAGGCACTCTTACCAACACTGCTGCTGCTTGTGGTGGATGAGCACTGCTGATATATCCACGGTATATTGTACGTACCTGGTCTCACAGCCTGTGACCACAGAATTGGCACGAAGTGTCTCTCCAGGGTAAGGAATCAGCACGAACGCTGCATGGGCGTGCTTTGGGGGCCGTGGAGATATGACATGATAGGACGATTTAATGTAAAGACGTAAAAGACAACACGCGCACCTAACTGGCATCTGGCACTTGTACGTATATAGCAACGGCATCTGGCATCTGGCAATCATACGTTGCTGCTGCTATTTGTAGCGTGATCTGCCTTGTATATATATATATATATGTGCCTGGTATATCGGTATCGAAATCGAGCGAGCTCGTTATGATACCGATCAACAAACAAGTACGTAATCGATTCGATTCCGAAGTTTTGATACATCGAGGCTTTCGTTGCAGTGTCAGCGTGAAAAACACTCCGCGCGATGCCACAGGGGATGGAGGGGAGGGCCCGGAACTTCGATATATCGACAGCTCGATATTCTGATATATCGAAAGTTCGATGTTTCGATGTATGCATCGAAACTTTCCATACGGTATCCGAACACTACTAGTAGTATTGACTCATGTACCCATCCCAGGGTATAACGGTGATATGATACATTTCGCAATGTCTTGTGCGGGTGTTGCGCAGGTGGCAGCAGCGGCAGCAACAGTATCCCTGGGTCCGCATGTTTCTTCTCGTTTTTCTAAAGTAGGGTCGAGGTGGCGTGCAGTGATTGGCTAAGAGGAAAACGAAACGAAGGAGCTGGCGTGCGTGGATTGGCCGAGAGTGGGAGCGGGGACATACGAAAGAAAGGAAAACGCTCGTGTGGGTGTTTGGTATTGGGTAGGGCTGTGAGTTGACTGGATTCCTTCTCGACTACCACCGTGACCGGTATTATAGTCACCATTTGAACTCTGATATGAATGCCAAACCGAGCTTATATTTCCGGTAAGAGTTGCAGTTGTTATAGTTAGCTGGCGAAGCAAGCCAAGGGGCCCAACTATGTTGTAGTCGGCTGGCGCTATTTTTTTTTATTTAGTTTTTTTTTTTTTTTTTTTTTCTTTTTTGATCCTCCTTGGAGATTTATTTTTCTTATTTTTTATCCTCCGGCGGATTGGTAAAAATAAAGCTTAAGCTCTATTCTGCTTCGTTTTGCACACGTACGAAACAGTACAAGACTCCCCCTCCGGGATAGTGGCTGGCTCGAAATGTGGGGGTTTCGCAAGCTGGAAGGGGACACAGCAGAGCAGGTGCCTGGTATATACTGCTGTAGCAGCTATTATTTCTAATAGCCGTACGCGGCCACCGGGCAGGAGCTAAGAACCCGAAGAAAAGCTCGTGAAAGCTTTTGAGAAAAAACAAGCAAGCCGCCGGGCCAGTAACACCGACCAGCCCAACCGAGTTTGTAGCTACGGCGGTAAATTCTATACTTGGAAGTACGGTGAGTATAGCCAACTGCCTTCGGCACGGCACGGCCACCGGCACCACAGGGCAATACGGCCTCTCTCGCCTCATCTCGTGGTGATGCTGCAGAGAAGAATATAGACACTCGTATCATCGATCAGCCTTCTCGTTTACTCTCGTGCTGCTGTATCACACCCCCCCCCCCCCCCCCCCCCCCCCCCCCCCCCCCCCCCCCCCCCCCCCCCCCCCCCCCCCCGTCGAACAAATACAGCAGTAGCAGCAACAACAAACAGCAGCAGCGGTATTTTGGAGAGAAGGGTAATACCGTGTATCACCCTCGGTGATAGATAGGATAGCACACCCCCGTCCGGCGAAATTCCGAGCTGTCTTTTTATTCGGGACCGGGAGAGAATCCAAACGCCGACCGACGCGCCTATATATGGAATTTTGTATTGTCGAGATGTTTCCGACGCCGGAATATTTCGTTGTGTGCGCCCCTCGTGGGTTTGGGAGAAATCGGCTGTGAAGTTTGACCCAGGGGGTGTGGTATCTTATCACCCAGGGTGTTATAAGGTACCTGGGGTACGGTAACAGGGGTGTGTTATCTTATCGCACCCTGGTGTTATACTGTACCTGGTATGCGGTGGCAAGGGTGTGTTATATTATCACACCCGAGTGTTATACCCGCACCTGGTACCGGTATGCGGTGGCGAGGGGGGGTGCTATCTTGTCACACCCGGGTGTTGTGCGGTACCTGGTATACGGTAGCAGGGGTGTGTTATGTTATCACCCAGGGTGTTATACGGTACTGGTGTACGGTAACAGGGGTGTGTTGTATTATCACACCCGGGTGTTATACCCGCACCTGGTAATGGTATGCTGTAGCAAGGGTGTGTTATCTCATCAAACGAGTGCTATACGGTACCTGGAGAGGGGGGGGGGGGGGGGGGGGGGGGGGGGGGGGGGGGGGGGGGGGGGGGGGGGGTTGGTAAACAAGGAGATTTACCAATATATGAGACAGGGAGAGTATGAGGAGATAATATATGAGAGACAGACAGAGAGAGGGTATGCGAGAGGATGGACTAAAAAAATGCGGGCAGAGAGGAGAGGAGAGAGAGAGGACGGCGAGGGGGTGTACTCATGTCGTGCATGGCCGCAGTTGTATGACCGTGACCCCGGGCGGGGGGGGGGGGGTTCAAGAGGTAGAAAAAGAGAAGAGAAGGGGAGGTATAGAGGCAGAGACGCACGTAGAACATGTAAGACAGACAGGGAGAGGGACAGGGACAGGGACAGGAGAGAAACGAAGGAAACCTAACTAATAATGACGAATCGTAAACTACAGCTATAGTGCCGGTCCCTCCCTGGTGCCGGTATCACATGCGCCAGCCAACAATACCGGCATTGCTGTAGTCCCAGCCGACACTATTTACTCCGCACACGACGGGTGCCACATGGGTGAGCCCCATCAGTGCCAACCAATTAATTCCACAGCCACCCTAGGCGGGGCGACCGGCACTACTGAGAGAGACCCCTACTCTGTGTGCTCCATTCTGGTTGGAAATGTCTGGGCCGTCGGGCTATATATACACGTTGACCCTTTTTGAACTGCAGTCCCGTCCGTTTTGGGGACTAACGGCTTAAAAAACTTAAATGGTTGATAAGATCAAACCTTCCTTCTATTACGGAGGACCATAGTAAATAGCACCTACGGTACACACTAAAACCTATATATTTCCCTATTTTTACGAACAAAATTTGGTCCCATTTAGAACTGCAGTCCCGTCCGTTTTGGGGTCAACGTGCCCAAACTCCAGGGGTAACAACAGCCTGTTCTGTATGTTACAAGGGGAGCTACGATGGGCTAATTCGACACACGAACACGAGATTGGAACGTGGAAGTGTGGTGAGCTTAAGCTTTATTTTTTACCAAATCCGCCGGAGGATAAAAAAATTAAAAACGTAAAAATTAAAATTATTTTTTTTTTTTTTTTTTTTAAACTTTTGAAAAATTGAGTTATTTGTCCCCACCACGGAAGGGACTGCAGCACTTTGTATGGTTAATAAGGTCAAACGTCCGTTCTATTACGGGGGTCCATAGTTAACAGGACCTACGGTACACACAAAAACCTATACATTTCCCTATTTTTTGCTATTACGGGGGTCCATAGTTAACAGGACCTGTGGTGTACACAAAAACCTATATATTTGCCTATTTTTACTAACAAAATTTGGTCCCGTTAACTATGGACCCCCCGTAATAACAAAATTTGCTCCCGTTTACTGTGGTACTGTGGTCCCCCGTAATACTTGCGGCGAGAGTGGGGTGCAGTTGGTGTTGCGTGAGTTGCCTGGAGTTCCCGGCCGCTTGTTAACTTGAGCCCCTCTTTATAGGACTGCTTTTACCTGGTACGCGATGTTGAGCGTCGCCAATTGGGTGCCGGTAGGGTTCATTTTTGAGCGTTTTTTTTTTTCATTTGTATTTTCGAGGGAACGTACAGCAGTAGTGCAGGACCGAATATGCTTAGCAAAAATACTGTAATATGTAGGTGTTTGTGTACATGATGGGTCCTGATGAATATGGTCCCCCCCGTGATAGTGCAGCGCTCGCCTCTGAGGGCAATTTCTTTTTCCCTTGCCTTACCGTAGCGTTCCCCCTATAACTATTGTGCAGGTTTGGTGTACGCAAGCAGCGCTCTCCGTTGGGCTCTGTTTTCTCCTTCCCAAGTTTATCACGTACATATATATATAGTATGTAGCGTCCCCCTAGAATTTATGCCTCATGTTTCCACTACTGCTTGTAGGTCTGCTACTGCTGCACTGTAGGTTGGTATGTCTTATTCTTCACAGGCCTGTATATTCTGTTGTTGTAAGTCCCTTAACTCTGTGTATAATAGTACTGCAGTCCTGTTTCGAAGATAACCCAGTCAATTTCTAAGTGGTTCGCCCCCTAAACGGGACGGTGGTCTTAGCAGGGGTTATACAATTGTACTACGTATGTTCAGGCGAACATAGTAATCAGGACCCAATGTGCTTATTACGGGGGTCCGTAGTTAATAGGACCTATGGTATACATAAAAACCTATATATTCACCTATTTTTACTAACAATATTTGGTCCTATTTACTATGGTCCCCCGTACTATTAATAGTAAAAATACTGGAATATATAGGTTTTTGTGTAAAGGGTGGGTCCTGATTAGTATGGCCCCCCATTGACCCTTGCAGGGCAAAACACTGCCGTCCCATTTTGGGGGCAAACCACTCAAATTTGTAAGTAGGTTGGGTCGAATGATGTTTCCGGCTGTAAAAAAAAAAAAAAAGAAGAGTTGTGCACGCCGCCGACAGCATCACATCGATGAGTCAGATCATCTACAGTGAATCGAGTGAGTGCGTTGCAGGGTCTGCGTGGTACGTACCCGACTACGTACTCGGGAAAACTTGGCACTGACATCGTGAATCATGCAGATGAGGCAGGGAGGGGCGTTCGTGAAGAAGAGAAAGCGACACACGCCACACCCCCGGAGGTCGGAATGGAAAAAAAAAAAAAAAAACCGTTGCACTCGTTGTGATCACATTGTGAAATAAGAAAGAGAAAAAGAACAACAAAAAAAAAAAAAACATTTTTTCATTTTTTTCACTTGGTTCTAGTAACCCCCCCCCCCCCCCCCCCCCCCCCCCCCCCCCGCCCCCGCTGTCTAGCGAAAAAAAAATCGGTGACGGTTTACAGTCAACATTTTTTTTTTTTCCTGACGCTCTTGGCTGAGGAGTCGATATTCCCTGATACGCCCACTGTAGGTAATGAAGTGAACATCGACGCGATCTGTATGATTTTTGAGGAATTGTAAGCCCCCCCCTCTCTCCTAGGAATAGGAACGGTGCTCCGTCTCGAAAGGGATGCGTCGTCAATGGTCAAATGATGACTAAGGCAAGCAGCAAATGAGTACCCCCCCCCCCCGTGGACACCTCAACTCGCTTCGCGCTTGGTGCAAGCAATGTCTGCCTGGTCGGTGGAAACCCGACGTGTTCTCCGTCCCGGCATTATTTGTAGGGATGCGAGGGTCTATGGTCATGCGACTACGGCGATGCATGAGATCGAGTACTGTCTCTTCTATCGAGTACACCACCCGCCCCCCTGTAGACTACAGTAGGGCATGCCCCCCTTCCCCTATGCAGTACCGTATGACACTATCACACTAGGGTGATAAGATAAGATAACCCCCCCCCCCCCCCCCCCCCCCCCCCCCCCTCGGACGATTTTGAGAGCTGGGTTTCTCTAGAGCGGGGAGGGCGTATTGAGTGCGACGAGAGCGATGCGTCTACATGTGCAACCTTTCTCTCGACGTAATATTTCCAAAGCCATCACCTTTTTCGTTGTGTGTGCCGCCCTTAAGGCATCTTTTGGAGGAAACCGGGTCTGAAATTCGTCCCAGGGGGTGCGTTAATAGTATCACCCGGTGTGATAGTGTTATACGGTAGCCCTCTGCCGTATATATTTTGCCGCCGGCAGGGCCTCGTAAGCCACACGCTGACCCCCACGCCGACCAAAATCGAGGGGGGTCGGCCGCAGCGAGCGATGACTTCCGTCGAATTTGCGGTATATAGACTCCGCTCTTTTTGTGGCGTTTTTTTTTTTCTTCTATCAGGGCGCTTGACGGGTCGTGACCGAACCGAACCCACGGGTCAGGTCATGTGTATATTTTTAATCTCACGGGTCGGGTCAGGAGGTTTTGAAGCTCGCACGGGCTGCGCCGGGTCCCCCTTACCCCCTATATTACGGGGAACCATAGTAAATAGGACCTACGGTACACACAAAACCCTATATGTTTCCCTATTTTTGCTAACAATATTTGGTCCTGTTCACTGTGGTGCCCCTTCTAGTAGTCCTGCGGTTCCGCTTTGGGGGCAAAGCGCAAAAATACATGTACTACGAGGGACCATGGTAAATACGACCTACGGTACACACAAAAACCTATGTATGTATTTTCCTATTTTTACTAAAACAGTATTTGGTCCTACCAGGTATTTACTATGGTCACCCGTAATATTTTGGAAAAAAAAAAAAAAAACTGCAAGCATGATTTTGGGGAAAGTATTACTACGGGGGTCCGTAGTTAACGGGACCAAATTTTGTTAGTAAAAATAGGCCAATATATAGGTTTTTATGTACACCATAGGTCCTGTTAACTATGGACCCCCGTAATAGCAGTATTCAGGACCAAAATTTACGAAATAATTAGGTTTTTGTGCGAAAAGTGGGTCCTGAGACGGGCTGCTTGAGTGCTTTGTCCCGAAGACGGGAACGCGGTTGTCATCGGGTTTTTTTCCCCCCGATTGTTGTGTTGACTTTTGTTAACCTTAACTTGAACGTTCGCGCCCCCTGGGCCCATCCCCTTCCCTCTTCGCTCCCACCGTACCCTTGTTTACATCATCGTGGTCTACTGCAGGATTGCATGTTTGGGGGGGGGGGGGGGGGGGGGGGGGGGGGGGGGGGGGTGGGGGGGGGGGGGGGGGGGGGGGGGGGGGGGGGGGGGGGGGGGGGGGGGGGGGGGGGGGGGGGGGGGGGGGGGGGGGGGGGGGGGGGGGGGGGGGGGGGGGAGATTGTTATTTTGTGGCGTGTTACTTCTCAATGGTCGCCCCCCCTCGCTCTATATACACAGCATTTTTTTTTTTTTTTTTTTTTTTTTTTTTTCCGTTGGTCGTGTTTTCATGTTTGTTGTTTCCGCCCCTTCCTCCCCCTTTCCCCTCTCCCTTGCGCTCGCTGTGACACGGTCTATGTTTGGTTTGGTTCACCGGGATTTGTTGTATTTTTTGTTTTGAGGTGTTTCATTATTTTTGTAGTAGTCGTAGTAGTATGTTTCCGGCTTTTCCTCCCTCTCTCTTCCTTCTGTTCGCTCTCACGCGCTGTTTAGTTTGCTCGCTGCGACAGTATTTAGATTGTTTTGTTTTTGGTGTTTCGTTGTGACGTTTCCGCTCGCTGCCACGGCTTTTTTTTTTTTGTCCGGTGGGAATATTTTTCATTTCTTCGTTGTGTTGGTTCATTTTTTTTTTTTTTTGCTTTCTGATGTTTCGGTTTTTTGTAAACGCTTCCGCCCTGTCCTCCCTCCCTCGCTCCCTCTCTCCCCGCCTCCCGCTCGCTCGCTCTCACGCGGTGACTGTTTTTCTCCGTTGTGTTCGACTGGGATCGTTTTCTATGTTCTTTTTTGTGATCTTTCTCGTTTTTTTTTTTTTGTTTGTGTTCGGCACAGCCTCTCCGCCTCGAGATCAAGAAGAAACTTTCGTCGCGCTCCGATCGCGTGAAGTGTGTGGACATACACCCCACCGAGCCGTGGGTGCTGAGCGCCCTCTACAACGGCCATGTCTTCATCTGGGACTTCGAGGTGAGGATTTCAAGGGACAGCAGAAAATCCCCCATGTGTTTTCACCTGCTCTGAAAAACGAAAGCAAGAGAGCTCGTCCCGCCCCCCCCCTCCCCCGTTCATCCCTATGCGAGAAAATCCACCTCTAAGGCGGTTCTTTTTGTAGGATGCAGCTCGGTCTTCATTGCGACTCGTCCAACACTTGACGGCACTTCACGCGTGGTGCTAGCTAGCATTTGTCTGCCTGATCGGTGAAAGCCCGACGTGCTCCGTCCCTGCGTTGTAGGGATGCGAGTTTCTGTGGTCATATATATGACTACGGCCACGGATGATAATGAGTACACCCCTCCCCCGTCCTCTATAGTGTTGATATCATTGTCTTACGTACGTTTCGATTACTATATCAACACAGTTGATATCATTGTCTTACGTACGTTTCGATTACTTTCGATTACGTTTCGATTACTATATCAACACAGTTGATATCATTGTCTTACGTACGTTTCGATTACTATATCAACACACAGTTGATATCATTGTCTTACGTACGTTTCGATTACTATATCAACACAGTTGATATCATTGTCACAGTTGATACAGTCTTTACGTTTCGATTACTATATCAACACAGTTGATATCATTGTCTTACGTACGTTTCGATTACTATATCAACACAGTTGATATCATTGTCTTACGTACGTTTCGATTACTATATCAACACAGTTGATATCATTGTCTTACGTACGTTTCGATTACTATATCAACACAGTTGATATCATTGTCTTACGTACGTTTCGATTACTTACTATATTACAACACAGTTGATATCATTGTCTTACGTACGTTTCGATTACTATATCAACACAGTTGATATCATTGTCTTACGTACGTTTCGATTACTATATCAACACAGTTGATATCATTGTCTTACGTACGTTTCGATTACTATATCAACACAGTTGATATCATTGTCTTACGTACGTTTCGATTACTATATCAACACAGTTGATATCATATTCATTGTCTTACGTACGTTTACGTATTCGATTACTATATCAACACAGTTGGGCGTTGGGACTTTTAAATCCCTTTGAACACTGTGGTGTTGGATATCAATGTCGAAGGTTTCGATTGAGATATCGAAATATTCAGGAAGTTTATTACTTTGCAGTCTTGTTCGCCATACAGAAAGAGTCGATACGTCGAAACGCTGTGGGCGCTATTAATAGGTTTTATGCACAGTTAGTATGATAAGTCTTGGATATAATATCAGAAAAAACGATATATCGGAACGAATGGGGCTTAGTATTGTGCACTATTTTGTTCTAGTATGATTGATGTTGCTTATGGTATCCAAACGTTTCGGTGTGTCGAGTAGCATACACCCCACCGAGCCGAGGGTGCTGCACACCTCTTGCGTTACGGCCATGTGTTCGTCTGGGACTTTTTCTGTGGGCTTTGTGCATGTTTTTTTCCTAGCTGATGTAATAAGGCTAGCCTAAGCGAGCCCAGCGTACGTTCGTTTGGCGTAGGCTAACCAGTGGCGTAGACGTACCCATGGTAATCCCACCGTTCCTAAACGGTGTTCGTATTATAGCTTGCGTAAGTAAGCCTCGCGCAGTTTGGCCTTGTGCACATTGGCGTACGTAGCGTATTTAAGCTTATCGCAAGCAGGCCGAGTGCAACTGCGACTAGCGTGAGCTATGTTGCACCGGTCTCATTGGCCTAGCGTGGAGCAAAATCGTGTGCTCATTGGCCTAGAGGAGGCAAGCCCAGCGTGATGTAAGTAAGCCCAGCGAATTTGAGCCCATGGTGGTGCCAGTTGGCCTAGCGTAAGGAAGTTAAACGTGAGTCAGCCGAGCACAAAGTAAGCCAAGTGTATGTACGCCTGCTGTAGCGCGATGTAAGCAAGCATGGCGTGAGTGAGTCTAGCGTAGGCAAGCGTATAGTAGGCAGGCCTAGCGTATCTACCCAAGCTGAGTGCGAATTCGCCTACCGTAAGTTGGCCTGACCCAAGCTGCTAGCCCAGCGCGAGTTGACGTAAAGAAAGCTAGCCTAGGTCTAAATGCCGTGGGTGCTATAGCGCTGTCGCCGAGTACTTCGGACTGCCGCTGTTGCTGCTGCCTTTTTAATGATTCTGCCGATTCTGCTGCTGCGACGTGCGGCTGTTGCCTTTTTTTTTTTGTCTTTTTCTGTGTTGTCGACAACCCAACCGGGGGCATGGTGAAGGTTTTTTACACGTGCACTCTGCTACTGCTTCTACTGCTATTTCTACTGCTATTTCTACTGCCAACTTTTGCCAACCCTACAGCTCCTACCGTCAACTCTACTGCTCCTCCTACTGCTAACTCTACTGCTCCTCCTACTGCCAAATCTACTGCTCCTCCTACTGCCAACCCTACTGCTCCCCACTGCCAACTCTACTGCGCCTATTACAGTCGTATTGCAGTCGTGCTGATTCTGCCGCTTCTACTGCTGGATTCTACTGCTGGATTCTACTGCTGCCTACTTTTTTTGTGTGGTGCCGTTGTTGTTGGTTTTTTTTACCCACCCAGACCGGAGCCATGGTGAAGTCTTTCGAGGTCTGCACTCTCCCAGTGAGGTGCGCGCGGTTCATCGTGCGCAAGCAGTGGTTCGTGACGGCGAGCGATGATATGCACGTCCGGGTCTTCAACTACAACACCATGGAGAAGGTGGGATGCTGTTTGGTTGTGGTGGTGTTGGTGGTGGTGGTGGTGGTGGCGGTGATGGTTGGGCTTGTTGCGGGGGGTCGGAGGTGGGCGTTACTGTAGTTGTTCTCCCGTTAACTCGTCGCCAATTGTTTTTGTCCGTGGTCACAGCGCAGGCTCCAAAACAAACTCTGGAGTGGACCAGTGCAAGAAAAAAACCTGTGGGACCAAAACAAAAAAGGATAAGATTGAGTTGAATGAAATTGAAAACAAAACATAGCGGTCCGACACACGTGATGACGGAAGCACACCGCGCATCTCAAGCAAGAGGAGCACGAAACCAATCGAAGGGAATCAATACTAACGCAGGAAGGGAAACAACGCGTTGGGATAGTGTGGTGTCACTTTTGGGAGAGAGGGGGGGGAAAAAAAAGTGCCACAAAGACGCGTCCTTACCGCGCGGCCAGTTTGAAAGGATTGGTATGTAAGTTGTGCTCTGCACTGCTGGGCATAATGCGGACATGTACGTACGAGATGCGTGCAGCTTTAGTCGTCTGCTTGTCCCCTTTCCATTCCGCGTTTTTACCTTGGGGGGGCGTATGGAGCCTCAGAAAAATTATGGGTGACCTCGATCGTAGAACGCCTCTATGGTGGGGATGGTGGGGATGGTGATTGGGGTGTTGGTGGGGGTAGTGATGGTGATTGGATGGTGATGGTTGGGGTGATGGTTGGGGTGTTGATGGTGGCGGAGGCGGTGATGGTGGTGGTGGTGGTGGTGGTGGTGGTGGTGGTGGTGGTGGTGGTGTGGTGGTGGTGTTGGTGGTGGTGGTGGTGGTGGTTGGGGTTGGTGGTTGGGGTGGTATAATGGTAGATGGGCGATGAAGATTGGCCTGCGTGTTTGCCCCGGCAACTTTTTGTACAAATTGATGACGCGTGTACGGCTTGGGCTGTAGCTAGTATTTTAGCTGTCTCACGATCGCTCCCTTGCTGTTCGCACCATACCCCCTGCTTCTCGAAAGGGATGCGTGGTCTCCGGGGTCGTTCCTGGTATGACAATTAATAAGACGAGCTACAAATGAGTGCGCCCCCCCCCAGCCCGTACGACTGCGGCCATGCGTGATATCGAGCATACCCCCCGTATCGAGTACACCCCTCCCCCGTCGGTTGACAACGACACTGTAGAACATGCCGCTCACTGCATGAGCTAGACGACCAGGGTACCGTTTTCTTTGCCTTTTTTTTTTGGGGGGGGGGGGGGGGGGGGGGCGGTCGGTCACAGCTGGCGATCGAGGTGTAGATCATTTGTGCGCGGTGGAGAACCTTGCTGCGCCGCACACGCACAAGGGGAATGATCGTATCACATACCCGGTGGTGCTAACGGCGAGGCACCCAAGAGGCAGGTACATAGTGCCCCCATTGCTGCATCTGTAGAAGTGTGACCATACCGGGAAATTAATCTGTTCATTGACGCTGTCATCCTTCTGCGAGTCCGCCTCACAAGCGGTTCTTAGTGGGATGCAGCCTGCCCTTCATGAGACTCGCAGAACACCTCGCGCGCTTCGCGCTTTGCACTACGTAGCGATGTCTGCCTGGTCGGTGGAAACCCGACGTGCTCCGTCCCGGCATGGCATGCGGGAGTCTATGGTCACACGTCTACGGCCCATGCATTGATATCGAGTATACCCCCCCCCCCCCCCCCCCACGCCCCCCCAATCACCGCCATGCATGATATCGAACCCCCCACCCCCCAATATGGTCATACGACCACGGCCATGCACGATAATGAGTACCCCCCCCCCCCCCCCCCCCCCCCCCCCCCCCCCCCCCCCCCCCCCCATAGCCGTCTGGAAAGGTGTGAAAGGTCAATAATGATCGAATGAATAAGGCAAGGAACAAATGAGTTCCCCCCCCCCCCCCCCCCCCCCCCCCCCCCCCCCCCCTATTCACCAATTGCTCTGTTGTCTGACCTCAGGTCCAAGCGTGGGAGGCTCACACGGACTACATCCGCTACCTAGAGATCCACCCGACCCTGCCCTACGTACTCTCCGCCTCCGATGACATGAGCATCAAGCTGTGGGACTGGGACAAGCAGTGGGACTGCACGCAGGTAATGGTGGTGGTGGTGGTGGTGGTGGTGGGGTGGGGTTGGGGTGGGGTTGGGGGTGGGGTACGGGGTTCGCGGTTGTGGAAGTTGGGGGTGGTGGTGTCAATTGCTGACGTCGGTGGGAGCGGGGTTGAGTGGTATGGAAAGGGAGTGGGACTGCACGTAGGTGATGTGGCGGTGGTGGTGGTGGTGGTGGTGGTGGTGGTGGTGGTGGTGGTCGAAGGGGAGTTGAGGGAGGGGAGGGGGGGGGTATGGAGCTGGTGGCGGTGGGCGGTGGGGGAAAGGTCGGGGTTCGCGGTTGTGGGGGGTGGGGCTGGTGGTGTCAATTGCTGGCGTCGGTGAGAGCGGGGTTGAGTGGTAGGAAAGGGAATGGGACTGTACGTAGGTGATGTGGCGAGGGTGGTGGTGGTGGTGGTCGAAGGGGAGTTGAGGGAGGGGAGGGGGGGGGGTATGGGGTTGGTTGGTGGGGATGGGCGGTGGGGGAAAGGTGGTGGTGTTAGTGTTGAGTGTTCGCGGTGGTGGGGGTCGGGGTGGGAGTGGGACTGCAATGCAGGTAATACGGCGTCGGTGATGATGGTGGTGGTGGTGGTGGTATTGGTTGGAGGGGGGGGGGGGGGGGGGGGGGGGGGTGACGGCTCGGAGGGAGGCGAAAGGGCGTGTTGCTAGTGGAGGGAGGCGGAGGGGGTGCGAGGGGAGTGATGATTCGGAGGGAGGCGAAGGGGTGTTGCTATTGTCCATGGGGGTGGAGGAGGGGTGGGGCGGTGGGAGAAGCAGCGGGACGGTACGGTGGTGGTTGTGGCGGCGGTAATGGTAGGAGGGGGTGAGCGGGGTTAGTGTTGTGAGGGTTTCTTGAGGGGGAGTTCGGATGGCAATGGGGCGTGTGGATACAGGGGTTCGGTTGGTGGTGGTGGTGGTGGTGGTGGTGGTGGTGACGGGTGGGTGGGTAAAGAGTTGGAGGGGGGAGAAGGAAGAGGCGGTCATCTTAGCCGGTGGGATTAGTTGGTGGCGGGGGAGGGGGGGAGATGTGGTGATGGATGGTGGACATGGTGGTGATCAAGTTTGGGGGGGGGCAGGAGTCGGGTAGTGGCGGTGGCGGGGTTTGAGTCGAGGGTCAGGGTGGTGCTGAGGGAGGAGGCGAGGGTAATGGTAAGGGTCGAGTGGTGGAGGGTAAGTAGGTGGTCATTAGGGGGTCGGGGGTGGGGATCGGGTTGGGGTTGGGTGAAAGGGGAGTAGGTGGTGATCGCGGGATGATTGGTGTTGGTGGGGTCGTGAAGACAGTGCCGGATGGTGGCGGCGGAAGGGGGAAGGTGGTAGGGGGGAGGGCGGCGTCGGGGCTGGTGGGTGCGGGGGTGATGTTTCGGAGGAAGTGGTGTGTGAGTTGTATATTTTCGGTGCGTATGCCATGCACGCTTTTCTTCTTTTTTTTTCCAGCGTTCTTTTGCGCGCTCTGTTTTGCCTGGGCTCTCGTCTGTTCAATGCGATTGTTTTCAAATTTAATTGTTGTTTGGTGAAGTTCTCCGTTACGTTTAATTTTTTTTTTTTTTCACCCCCCACCCCCGCATGTGTGTACAGAAGGCATAATACGCATGGATGTCTGTTGTGCATGTGTCTTCAACAATTATTTTCCAACGCTCCCTGCCGTCTGAAGGTGTTTGAGGGCCACTCCCACTACGTGATGATGGTCAAGTTCAACCTCAAGGACTCCAACACCTTCGCCAGTGCCTCCCTCGACCGGTACATACCGGTGCCAGGCAACTCTTGCCACTGATACACGGTAGTGCTCGCCTCTACAGTGCCGTCTGCCCGCTATAGTTGCCTGTGGAGTCGCTGGGCACAGACGAGATTTTACCAGTGTAGTGTGTAGCGTGTGGGGGGAGTAGTGCGGGTCTACCGCTTTTAGAAGAGTGCCGGTATTGTTGGCTTGCTCCTACCGGAACTACAGGGGGACGACTACTGTGCCGTTGTGTCTGCCGTCCTATCTATGCATGCGATGAAACGATCGAAAGTGTCAACGCCGAGCGTAGAAGAATGGGGTTCGTGGAAGTTTTCGGTCATGCCCGGCTCAGGGGTGCGCCGTGTGCTTGTGTGCGGCGTGTGCGTGTGGCGTATGTGTGTGTGTTGGTGGTTTTTTTTTTTTTCAAATTACTGAACACTCATCGTATGATCACTGCTGTTTTTTGTTTTGTTTTTGTTTTTGTTGTGTTTCGTTTCGTTTGGTTTGGTTTGGTTTCGCTTTGCTTTTGTTTTTTTCGAAATTGCGCCTGCCTGTCCCGCCAACCGCCACCGCGCGTCGTGTCGTGTCGTGTCGTGTCGTGTCGTGTCGTCGTGTCGTGTCGTGTCGCATCGCTTTCTCTCTTCAAATTCATCAGGACCGTGAAGGTCTGGGGGCTGGGTGCGCCTGTTCCCCACTTCTCGCTGGAGGGCCACGAGCGCGGTGTCAACGCTATCGACTACTTCCCTGGAGGGGACCGCCCCTACCTCCTGTCAGGTGCGCAAAAAACATCCCCAGCAATTACGGGAGGACCATGGTAAATAGGACCAAATAGTGTTAGGAAAAATAGGGAAATACATAGGTTTTTGTGTGTACCATTGGTCCTATTTAATATGGACCCCCGTAACACAAATGGCAAGGCTACGCTAGCATTAACCAAAATAAACAGAGAACGCCATTCTTTTGAGGTATGCTATTACGGGGGTCCATAGTAAATAGGACCTACGGCACATATGAAAACGTATATATTTTCCTATTTTTACCAACAATGTTTGGTCCTATTTACTATGGTCCCCCGTAATAGCGTAAAAATATATAGAGCTATGCTGGCACCAAATATGGACCTGCTATCTCGGGGGAGACCGCACCGCGTCTGCCTCTGGTCTTGAGCGAAGCTAAACAATGAACACAGAAAAAACGCCGTATACCGGATAAATACCGAATACGATAACAGAAACCCACCGAACAAGAAACCGAAAATAACGCAACACACCGAATATGCCGCGGTACGCTACGCTGTGCTACTTTATCGGTAGAAACAATATGCCCACCCTTCATGCGGCTCTCTCGCCCAACACCTCGCGTTTTGCATCGCGTGCTTGGTGCATGCAATGTCTTTTTCCCGGTTCTCGGTGGAAACCGGACGCGCCCCGATCCGGCATTGTCGCGAGGCGAGGGGTGTATGGTCATATGACTACGGCCATGCACGACATGAACCCCCTCCCTCGCCCCCGCCCCCGCCCTCCACATAATTCATACCAGGTTCTGTTCGAGTGACCGCACGGTCAAAATCTGGGACTACCCCCCCGGACACCCCCCCCCCCCCCCCCCCCCATTATCTCGTGAACTCTCTGCTTCTAGTCATCCCCCCCGTCCCCCGTCCCCGTTCCCCCCCCCCCCCCCCCAACCCCTTTCCCGTGCCCCCCCCCCCCCCCCCCCCCCCCCCCCCCCTCCCCGTATAGTATAGATTTATATTAAAGCAAATAATTGACGCTGTCGTCCACGCCTCACGAACGGTTGAACAGTAAGTTGGATGCAGCTCACCCTTTGACGCGACCCGCCCGACGTCTCGCGGCGGTTCGCGCTTGGTGCAAGAAGCACTGTCCGTCTGGTCGGCGAAACCCAGACGTTGCTCCGTCCCCGGCATTTGGTCTATGGTCGTACGACTACTTCCATGCATGATGATGAGTACACGCCCCCCCCCCCCCCCCCCTGCAATTGATTGTCGTCCCGTGCCCCCCCCCCCCTTTCGCGCTTGGTGCACGCAATGTCTGCCTGGTCGGTGAAAACCCGACGTGCTCCGTCCCGGCATTGTAGGGATGCGAGGGTCTATGGTCAAACGACTACGGCCACGCATAGTAATGAATACATGCCCCCCCCCCCCCCCCCTCCCCCTCCCGCCCTCCCGCTCTCGACATGTCTTCGTTCATGGCAGGTTCGGATGACCGCACGGTGAAGATCTGGGACTACCAGACAAAGACCTGCGTGCAGACCCTCGAGGGGCACACCAACAACGTCTCCGCGGTGCTGTTCCACAAGCGCCTCCCGATCATCCTGTCCGGCGGGGAGGACGGCACCGTGCGTCTCTGGTGAGACGGAGAGCGGGTGCACGCAGCGATAACCAAAGAAGAATTGAGATGAAGAAGGGGGCCGATGGATAGATAGATAGATAGATAGATAGATAGATATAGATAGATGTATAGGATAGATAGATAGATACATAGATAGATGTATAGGATAGATAGATAAATACATACATAGATAGATACATAGGTAGATACATAGATAGATAGATCATGGCGGACGATTCTTTGTGGTTTCTTCCGATATAAATAGGCTTGAATTTCGAGTTTTTTTTTTTTTTTTTTTTTTTTAATCCAAATCCGAGGCCACGCGTGAAAAGAGATTTTGCGGGATTTATCTGCGTAGAGGACAAGTCAATGGTGTTTTCTACACTTACTTCAGTGACCGCTTCACAATACACGTGCAATGGGGGAGGGGGGGGGGGGGGGGGGGGGGGGGGGGGGGGGGGGGTATGGTTGGTTTTTTTTCCCCGGAAAAATTGGGGTCAGCGTCGGGTCTCAAGGAGATATTCACGTCGTGCGCACAGTAGATACAATGGAGTATTTTTTTTATAAATTTTGAAATACGTCAGCTGTGAGTTCGACTGATCAAATAGTTGATATTCAACTTTGCAAGCTGCGTAATACAAGTATTTATGAAAATATCGGAAGAGATTGATAATCGATCCCCTGTGGAGAGAGTGCATGCAGCGGAAAGCCAAAAAAAAAAGAAGAAGAAGAAGAAGAAGGAAGGAAGGAAGGAAGGAAGGAAGAACAAGGGACACCTATAGATCGTGGCGGAGCATCGAGCCTCAGATCTTTGCTTGAATCGTACCGTGTACGTACATAGGTAATCGAACATTTTCGTGCAAATATTTCACGCCTACCGTGATCATTGACCGCCTGGTTCCTCGCCAGTCTTGAGTGAGAGAGGCTCCGCAGGACCTGCGCAGGACAGACGGCACGAGGTAGTTAGTGTAGATCATACACGACCGGGAAGAGATAATTAACCGATTTAGAACAGCGGTCTCTTTTTTGGAGACAAACCAGTCAAATTTCAAGTAGTTTGTCCCGAACACGGGACTGCGGTTCTAAAACGGTTGAGGCGCACCCATCGGAGCGAAGACGTCTAATATTGTGTTGGTGACAGGACGAAAAACCAAAAACTAACGGAACGATACCGCTGGACATCCCAAGTATTAAAAAAAAAAATGCCATCATATTTCGGGGGACCTAGAGTAAATAGGACCTACGGTGGACGCAAAAAACTATGTAATTTACCTATTTTTACTGACAACGTTTGGTCCTGTTTTTACTATGCCCCCCCCCCCCCGCCGTGGTACTGTACAAACGAACCCGTGCGGCGGGGTAGGGTATTTTTCGGACTGTTTGTTTTTTTTTTGTCTAGTTGTTGTTTTTAATATTAACATTACGGTAAGGGACCATAGTAAATAAGACCAAATATTTGTCAGTAAAAATGGGGAAATATATATACGGCGGACGATAGTATATGGGACCAAATTTTGTTAGTAAAAATTGGGAAATATGTAGGTTTTTATGTTTACCGTAGGTCCTGTTAACTGCGGTCCCCCGTAATAGTGTGCTTTCAAGTATGCCACACGAAGGCAAGAAACAAAGAGTATACCCCCCCCCCCCCCCCCCCCCCCCCCCCCCCCCCCCCCCCCCCCCCCCCCCCCCCCCCCCCCCCCCCCCCCCCCCCCCCCCCCCCCCCCCCCCCCCCCCCCCCCCCAGCGCCCGCTCCCTTCATGCGACTCATCGAACACACGACGCCTCGCGCGTGGTGCAAGCAAATGCCTGCCTCTGGTCGATGAAAACCCGACGTTGCTCCGTCCCGGCATTGTAGGGATGCGAGGGATTATGGTCGTACGGCTGCGGCCATGTATGACGTAAGTATCCCCCCCTCCCCTGTGTGGTGGTTTTGTGTTTGCAGGCATTCGACTACGTACAGGGCGGAGACCACCCTCAACTATGGCATGGAGCGCGTCTGGGCCCTTGCTGCCTCTCCTGACAACAATAAGGTAATTCGTCACATGGCACAAGTACTAGCAGTAGTAGTAGTAGTAGTAGTAGTAGTAGTAGTAGAAGCATAGTAGCAGAACTAGTAGTAGCATAGTAGCAGTAGTGATGAGAAAAGCTTCGTTTTTCGTGTAGTTTCCGCTATATGCGCTGTTTGAACGTTGGCGTTATTTATTAACGTTTTTCTTGATTGTATATGATACCGCATAACACACGCACGCAAAATAATATAGCGTTCGCTCCCGCTGGTTTTAAAAAAATTCCGAGCTGATGTTGGGGACGAGGCGGACGGTACGTAAAACGCTGACCGCTTTTGCCTAATACAGTGTATGTGCGTCGTTCAACATTAAACCGTTCTTTGTTTCTTACCCGTCGACATCCGTCTGGCGGAACGGGCGTCCGTGCCGACATTTCGATCCTAGAGACATGCAAAAGCTCCATGGTCGCAAGGCTACCACATCGAGAGATTTGTTCCACACGTCGTTAATGCAGTAGGCAGGAGTAGAGAACAATATGCCAATGTCGCCGCGTACCGAATGCGACAAGCGCGACATACACGTTCTGTGAAAAAGAGAAAAATCGAAAAGAAACAAATCTGTGGGAAGATGCGGCGGTTGCGGCGGGGACCGCCGCCGGCACGATTAACGTAGAAGTGTGGTGAGCTTAAGCGTGCTGTCTTGTTCAACTAGAACCTAATCAGTCCGCCGGAGGACACAGAAGAAAAACAAAAAAGGATGTGTAAAAGAAAACGAGGTCTCTCCCGAATCCGCCCTTTTCTTGGGTCCGTCCCCCCTTTCCCCCCCCCCCCCCCCCCCCCCCCCCCCCCCCCCCCCCCCCCCCCCCCCCCCCCCCCCCCCCCCCCCCCCCCCCCCCCCCTCGTTTTTTGGAAAAAGTGATGAACTCGGAGACTTTATCTCGCGGGGGGGGGGGGGGGGGGGGGGGGGGGGGGGGGGGTGTGTGTGTGCCAGCTGTATGTATCGGCCCGCTACAGCGTCCTCCATCCCTCTCTCTCCTCTCTCTCTCTCGCCGCCATCCTCATGGATTGACCCAGACAACCCCTCCTCCCTTCGTGTAATACCCCCCCCCCCCCCCCCCCCCCCCCCCCCCCCCCCCCCCCCCCCCCCTTCCACGTGTGTGTATGTATGCAAACACGGTTGACTTCGACGGGATGGATTAATTGATCGATGGATTGATTGACTGATTGATTGATTGATTGACTGATTGATTGATTGATTGATTGATTGATCAGGTGGCGATCGGATTCGACGAGGGAACGGTGGTGCTCAAGCTCGGCCACGAGATGCCGGTGGCGTCCCTCGACACGCACACCGGGAAGGTGCGTGCGTGAACATCGCAGTCGTTTGTCCCCAAAGCGGGACAGCAGTGTTGCGCCCTATAGGGGTCGGGGGGGGGGGGGGGGCATGGCAATCAAGACCCACCCTTCACTCAAAAAGCTACATGTTCCACTATTTTTACTAGTTACATTTGGTCATGATTGATACGTTCCCCTCTGTGTAGTATTACGGGGCCGTATTAAATAGGACCTACGGCACACACGATAACCCGTGTATTTCGTGATTTTTACTATTACGGGGGTCCATAGTTAACACCAGGTAGGACCTATGGTGTACGTAAAAACCTATACCAGGTATATTTTACTTTTTTTACTAACAGTATTTGGTCCTATTTACTATGGTCCCCCGTAACGTAATAACAATGCTTGGTCTTTTGTGCTATGGTCACCCGTAACAGTACGTTTGGTATGTTTCAGCAGTCAAATCCTGAGTAGCTTTGTCTACAAAACTAGGACTGCAGTTTTTTGTACAGCACCGCCCACGGCAGGTAGTAGCGTGCGTCTTGTCTCAGTAGGTGACCCGGCCCGACCCGGCCCGGCCCGGCCCGCGAAGTTTTGCCAGACCCGTGAATAAGCCGTCTGGTAAAACATGACTGCCGATTTTTATGTGCGTACACCGTGTGCTACGTGCTGAGGTTTATCTCGTACATACCAGGTATATGCTTCAAACCTCCAGGGTAATATACTGATAACCTATTTGCCTGGCGTACCTGTGATATACTCATGAACTGGTTGCCTGGCGTGCCTGGTGGGGATGTAGTTTTTGTTCGTTTTGTGTACTGGTACGTTCTTGGAAAAAATTCTGAAGTGCTCCCTGGATGGGTGGGCCTTCCTGATATGATGTTACGGGGGTCCATAGTTGTTAGGTCCTATGGTATACATAAAAACCTATATATTTACCTATTTTTACTAACAGCATTTGGTCCTATTAACTATGGTATGGTCCCTTTACCGTACCGTAATAATCGGTGTTTTCCATGAATGTGGTCTTCCTGCTGCTAGGTTGTCTGGGCGGTGAACAGCGAGATTCAGACGGCGTCGCTGAAGGGCTTGGTGGGAGACGGCTCGGACGTCAAGGACGGAGAGCGCCTGGCCATCATCCCCAAGGTTTGCACGAGGGGGAGGAGGGGAGGAGGGGTAGGGGTGGGGTCAGGCGGTGGGTGTTTAGTCCTCATGTCCTGCATGGTCGTAGTCGTATGACGATGGACCCCCCCCCCCCCCCCCCTCCGGGATGTACGTTGTCACCTAACTTATTCAAGATACATATTAACGACCTCATAGTAGCAGTCGAGGCAGCAAGTCAGGGAGTCACGGTAGGGGAAGACATGGTGTCGGGATGTTTGCGGATGACTTCGTGGGGATATCAGAAACACCCGAAGGATTGCAGAAACAAATAGAAAAGGCGCTAGAATACACCAGGAAATGGAGGGTGACGGCGAACTTCAAGAAATGCGCAGTAGTTGTTTGCAACGAAGATAAGGTAAACCCGGTAAATTTCAGTTGGAAGTGGGGAGAAGATGAATTGCCGATCGTAGACCAGTATACGTACCTTTGCGTAGAGATCTCAAAAGACTGCTCTTGGGATACACATATAGCAAAAGTAATAGGAAAGGGTAAGGCACAAGTAGGCAAGATGGATGCGATCCTAACAGACTCGAACCTTGACACTAGGATTAGGAGATGTATCTTGATGAATGTGATAGTACCAAAGCTAGAATATGCAAGAGAAGTATGGGAAGGGAACGCGAAACTCGTAAAACAGTTGGAAATAGTGCAAATGACAGCAGCTAAAAAAATCCTAAGATGCTCAAGTACGACTAGTAATACAGTATTAAGAGCAGAACTGGGAATGCGCCCATTCAAGACGAATAGAGACATGAGAAAGTTGAACTGGCAATATAAAGTAAGGAACATGCCAAAAAAGAGGTTGCCAGCCATAGTTGATAGAGCTGTATGGGAGAAAGTAACAAAAGGGCGTAGTTGAGAAAGTATGGAAGGATATAGGGGGAAACCAAGAAGAGGTGATGTCCGCCGGGAAGTTTGGGAGGTACAAGACAGAAATAGAAGAAAGGATAGAAAGAAGGGAAAGGCTAGCGCTAAGAAACAAGGTGGAATCGGAAAAACACTTAAGAGATATACGGGGGATTGAGGGAAGGAATAGGAATGAAAACGTATTGGCATGGCCCAATGGACTTCGCGAAAACGCTGAAACTGCGGTTTCGTGTAGGGGACCTGGACCTGCCAGAAAGAAGAAAGAGGTACACCAGTAGCCGGGAGGAGGAGGAAGTAGACGCACAGATGTGCCCGTGTGGCAAATCAAAAGAGAGTAGAACTCACATAGTAGGAGAATGTGAAATATACAAGGAGGAACGGGATATGTTGGAAGAGGAGATGAGGAAATAGACGAATGTGACATGGAGGAGTTTGATACACTGAATAGCAGGGGAGAAAACGATCGCTATCCTAGGAGGTAGATGGCGGCCACAGGAGGCCAAACAGGAAGGGGATAAGATTAGCAAAACGTTTCTATGTAATACATGGAAACAACGTAATGAGCGTCCAATTGTTGGAGGTGTCTCTATTAGGAGTAGGAACGGTGCTCCGTCTCCAAAGGGATGCGTGGTCAATGGTCAAATGACTAAGGCAAGCAACAAATGAATACCCCCCCCCCCCCCCCCCCCCCCCCCCCCCCCCCCCCCCCCTATATATGCAACAGGACCTCGGGTCCACCGAGCTGTACCCCCAAAGCCTGAAGCACAACTGCAACGGGCGCTTCCTGGTGGTGTGCGGTGACGGCGAGTACATCATCTATACTTCCCAGGCGCTGCGCAACAAGTCCTTCGGCTCGGCCCTCGACTTCGTCTGGTCCTCCAACGGGACGGGGGACTACGCGGTTCGCGAGACCAGCACCCGGGTTAAGACGTTCAAGAACTTCAAGGAGCAGGTGGGTGGAGGGAGCGGGGGGGGGGGGGGGGGGGGGGGGGGGGGGGGGGGGGGGGGGGGGGGGGGGGGGGGGGGGGGGGGGGGGGGGGGAGGTTAGGTGAAGGGGGGGGGGGGGGGGGGGGGGGGGGGGGGAGAGGATGGTACGGCTTGTTCGAGTGTTTTATCGTGTGTGTTTTTTTTGTCTCTAATATTTTTGCGTTTTTTTTTTTTGTCACTTTTGTGATTTTTTTTATTTTTTTTTTTTTTTTTTTTTCGTGTTTTGTTTTTTTTTTTTTTTTTTTTTTTTTGTGTGTGTGTTTTTGTTGTGTTTTGTGGGTGTTTTTGCGTTTTGTTTGGTGTGATTTTTGTGTTGTCTCCGGGTTAGGTTTCGATGGTTCGTTCCTTGCCTGACCCTAACGTTCTGAGCTTTGCGCTTTTTCGGCTAGCGCTGGGTGTAGGTGTTTTTTGGTTATTATGTACCCCTGGTATGTGGCGTTCTTGACAAACCCCTTTCCTCCCTTCTGCCGTATGTCCGTCTGTTTCTGTTTTTGTTTGTTTCTTGTCTGTTGTCTGTCTGTCTGTCTGTCTGTCTGTCTGTCTGTCTGTCTGTCTGTCTGTCTGTCTGTCTGTCTGTCTGTCTGTCTGTCTGTCTGTCTGTCTGTCTGTCTGTCTGTCTGTCTGTCTGTCTGTCTGTCTGTCTGTATGTCTTTCTATCTGTCTGTTCGTCTGCCAATCTTCTCCTCCACCTCTCCCTCTGCCGTTCGATCTGTTTCCTGGACACGTCCTATCGCACCGATACGTTTTATGGACATGCTTCATCGACGCCTTTCATCGACATTTTTGCATCGACACATTCTCATGGTTTCATTTCACCTGCGTCCAGTACACGCTTCGCCCCCCAATATCTTCGGCGGAAGGACTTTTCGGGGGCGCCTGTCTGGGCGTGAAGGGGCCCGACTGCATCGTCTTCTTCGACTGGAACGAGGGCGTCATGATCCGGAAGATCGACATCGTTCCGAAGGAGGTACGAACGTGCACTTATTTATTTATTTTTTTCTAAACGCTTCAATTTTGTGATGGGGTTGTCGACCCTCATCGAGTGTTGTCGACAACATCGGGATCAACACCACAAGACCAGCATCGATATGTCGGAATCGTCGCCCGATATGTCGGAATCGTCGCCCGAGGCAGGTACGTGAAACAAAGATAAATGTGCTGTAGATGTTGAGTTTGCGGTACGCGGTCGACCTGCCTCGATGCCCATGCCGTGGCAGCACCATAGGGCCAAGTATCGATACACTTATCGGAAATCGATCCCCGTCGGATCGGCATCGATGTCGGGATCTATCGACACCGCTCTAAATCGACATGCTCCCAGAGGAGGCAAGTAGACATGATTAGGCGCGAGTCGACGAGGGCTAGGAAACCGGCCGATGTTCTTCCCCGCGATCAAGAACAAAACGGAGGCACCGTGCCGTAGGGAGGAGGCGGGAGGAGCGCCCGCTCGTGTCACTTCCGTGTCTGAGTTTCTGCTGGGAAGGAGCGCGAGAGTGGGACGAGGATAATTTATGGGACGAGGACAAAAAGCAAAAAGAGCGAACATACAACCAAACTATTCCGGGGGGCTATAGTAAATAGACCAAATGATGTCAGTAAAAATAGGGAAATATGTATTTTTTTTTTTGAGTGTGTGTACCGTAGGTCCTGTTAACTACGGTAGCAATCATGCCGTTGTGTGGTGTACATACACATGGGGGGGGGGGGTACGTGGTGATTTTTTTTGGGTTTGTGGTCGGTTCTAACTACTGTACACCCGCTCGTAGTATTACGCTCGGCCTGCGTCGATATCGATGTCGGGGATCAAAAGCGTGAGTGTCTCGTCTGTGCGTACGCACCGTGGACCTTCAGTGCGTGCGAGGCGATATCGGTCAGATATCTACGGTGTTGTTTATCAACGCAATTTTATCAGGGCACGGGTTGAAATGTCAAATGTGTAGGCTTCGTGTATCTGTTTGATTTTTCGCGGTGCAATAGTTATGGTATTTTTGTGTTTATTTTGACCGGAAGGGATGCTCGCCCTACCATGTATCAGTGTTATTAACACTACCTGGTACCATGGTGTGCGTTAATATAAGTTGTACTATTAGTAGCACCAATCAGCGCCAACACTATCTTTAGCGCCCAAGTGCTGATCCGTCACTCCCCGTTGACTGCGCTACAGCCCGTCATTTTGCAGGAACGTTCCCAGGAACGTTCCTCGCAACGATCCCTGCAACGTCGCCCTCTGTTTATCTCCTATCTACCCGTACAACTCCTGCCCTCCCTCCCTCCCTCCCTCCCTCCCTCCCTCCCTCCCTCCCTAGACAGCTGCGTTCTCCTCCCCACCTCTCCAGAAATTCTCCTCTTCCCTCCCTTCCTGCCCTTCCTCTCCCCCTCCCTATTAAAAACTGATTCTCGCCGTCCCCCCCCCCCCCCCCCTCCCTCCTTCCCTCCCTCCTTCCCAAATTCTCCTGGAACTCCATTGCTAGGTGTACTGGTCAGACAACGAGGACTTGTGCCTGCTAGCCTGCCCGGACAACTACTACGTCCTGCGGTACAATGCCCCCGCCGTGGAGGTGAGTGATTGCTTTGCTTGCTTGCTTGTTTCATTTAATATTTTTTTTTGTGTTTTCATGCCAGTTCTATTTAATTTTTTTTCGATATCGAGCGTTCATATCGGCTACCGGGTACGTATCGATATGGCTTTACGGGCATCGATCTCGGCCGTCGATGATTGTCAACGTGCATCAGAGTGTCAATTTCTGGGATGTCTGTTTAGGGATTCCCAAGTATCGATGTAGCATCATGAACAGTATAGAGGCCAACATCATGAACAATGACGGTGGATGGACATGTCAAGGTATCAGTGTGAATTAGACTGTTGAATGACGAGATTAGCGCCAATGTCGACGTCAATATTGATAGCTTTACCAGCATCTATGTCCTCTTCCCCTCCCCTCCCTTACGCTAACCTCCCTACCCTACCCTACCCTACCCTACCCTACCCTACCCTACCCCCTACCCTACCCTACCCTACCCTACCCTACCCTACCCTACCCTACCCTACCCTACCCTACCCTACCCTACCCTACCCTACCCTACCCTACCCTACCCTACCCCCTACCCTACCCTACCCTACCCTACCTACCCTACCCTACCCTACCCTACCCTCCTACCCTACCCTACCCTACCCTACCCTACCCTACCCTACCCTACCCTACCCTACCCTACCCTACCCCCCCTACCCTACCCTACCCTACCCTATTAAAGGCTGCTTTGCAGAGCGGGAACATCGACAGCGACTCGGGAGTGGAAGCTTCCTTCGAGCTGGTGCACGAGATGTCCGGCAAAATTAGGACGGGGCAGTGGGTGGGCGACTGCTTCCTCTACACCAACGAGGTATTTGCCTTTTTGAGGCTAAGCAGTACCTGTCGGTATTCTTGCTGTTGTTGCGGTGGTGGTGGTGGTGGTGGTGGTGCTTTGCTGTTGGTTTGTGGTGGTGGTGGGTGGTCGTGGTGGTGGTGTTTTTTGTTGGTTGGTAATGGTGTTGGTGCTTTGCTGTTGGTTTGTGGTGGTGGTCGTGGTGGTGGTGTTTTGTTGGTTGGTAGCGGTGTTGGTGCTTTGCTGTTGGTTTGTGGTGGTGGTGGTCGTGGTGGTGGTGGTTTTTTTTTTGGTTGGTAGTGGTGGTGGTGCTTTGCTGTTGGTTTGTGGTGGTGGTGGTGGTGTGGTGGTGGTGGTGTTTTGTTGGTTGTTTTATATGTCTCGTTGGTGGTCGCCGGTTGATGCTAGGTTTGGTGTTGGGTTTGTGTTCTTGTTGGCCGTTGCGTCCGTATCAAAGCGTTATTTCTACCCGACGACATCAATACACCCAGTGTCCGCCCTGGTCTTTTCATCCTAGACGGGTACAATATTGTGTGGCCGCATGGACTAGACTTGTGAGACAAGAGGGAACCAAAACTGTCGCAAAATCGTCAAAAGGCATGCGAGTGAAAGGCCAGCGTACCGGGTACGAGGACACAACGAAACGATCCAAACGAAAACATTACTATTATACGAGCTTGGAAAATACAACTCGAAGTTGTGTATATTGGCTCTTTTTTAAAAAAAACTTGCTTGCGGGGGGCACACGACCAACAAAAAAAAACCGTGTGAAATGACACCAAAGTCCCCTCCATGTCGGGATTCAGGATAAAAGCCCGTGAGGTGCGGGGTGTGTGAAGCCGTGAGGTGAGGGGGGGGGGTGGTGTGTGTGGGTGTGTGTGTGAAGAACAAGCAAATTAACACATGGAGGTATCGTACGAACAAATGAACACGTTAAGGTATCGTTTTGCAAATACTTTCTGGTATTTTTTTTGCATCCCGTTTTTTTTCCTGTTCCGTTTATGTATATACTATTAATGTGACTACTGTAGGTGTAGCCCCCCCCCCCCCCCCCCCCCCCTTGTCCACGTAGGTCTTGGCGGTAGGAGACTACCTTGGTAGATGGTCTTTTGTTCCGCCAGTACATGACCGGGGTACTGTCAGGTTCATTCCCCTCAAACCCCGTAGTTCGCGCGATCGAAGTATGACAGACAGCTTGCGAAGACGAGGTTCGACAAAAACCCTCGATCTTTCACCTGTAGTTTTTTTTTTTTTTTTTTCTTCAAGATATAGTAATCGATTCCACAGTGGTTTTTCTTTTTCAATATTAATAGTAATAGTACTAATAATATACCTGGTCTGTACTTGTATATGTTTCTTGCTCTTATTGATTGTTTCTTGGTTTTTTTTTTTTTTAATTGTAATAAATAATCGACCTCACAGGAGCTTTTTTTTTTATTATAAATAGTGGTAAGAGCCCGTCTTAACGGGGAACACTAAGTTTCGTTCAATCAGATGCAAATTAAATTAGAAAAAAAAAATGGCTAGTCAAATTGAAAGAACCGAAAGTTCTCGATAAGATGGGCCCTTAAATTAAATTAGAAAAAAAAAAATCAAGTCAAGTTGAAGCAACCGAAAGTCCTCGTTAAGATGGGCCCTAATGCACGTGGCATATGTTTCTTGCTCTCGTGTTGATTGTTTTTCTTTTTTTTTTTTTTTTTTTTTTTTAATTTTATAATGATCGATCACACAGCAGTTTTTTTTTTTTTTTTTTCAATAACGTGGTACTAAAAGTAATAAATTACCTGGTGGTATTTTTCTTGCTCTTTTGATTGACCGTTTCTTCATTTTTTTTCTTTTTTTTTTTTTCTGCAAGGGACGGCTGAGCTACTACATTGGGGGCGAGACGATGACCCTCTGCCACCTGGAGCACCCCATGTACATGCTGGGCTACCTCCCCAAGGAGGACCGCGTGTACCTCATGGACAAGCAGCAGAACGTCTACAGCTACCGAGTCCGCCAAGCGATGCTTCAGTACCAGGTGCGCTGCGACGTTTCCTCTGTGCTTGTTGTCTTCGCATTAAATCGTCGTCCTTTCTACCCAGCTTGATCGGTGCACCCAGTGTCCGTCCCGATTCCTTGTCCTAGAGAGATACAAATTCTGTGGTCACAGACAAGAGAGACAGAGAAGGCCCAAAAGCCAAAACAAACAAAAAAGAAATGGTACTTGCAAGACCAGGAACTATGAAAAACATACCACTCTGATTCAATAATTACAAGGACCGTTTGGATTCAATAATTATGTACTGACGGTCCCTATATTTCGGGTCAGAGTGGTATATTATGTGAAGAAAATGTGGAATATAAGGGCCACTTGGTGTTCCGCTCAGAGGGGGATGGCACCTTTTCCATGCCCTTTTCTCGTTTCAAATGTGTCATGTTTTTTTTTTTTTTTTCGTTTCGTTCGATACAAGCTACAGGTAGTTACTGTATTAATAGTAATAACGCACGTTCGTCCCGTTTTGTCTAGGTTTGTTGCCCTCGTTTTTTTTTGTTTTTTTTTTTTTTTTTTTCTTGTTCTTGTTCTATCTGGCGTTTTGTCCCTTTCTGTGTTTGTTTTTCATTTTGTTGTTGTCGTCGTCGTTATTTTTGTTGTTGTTGCCATGGTTGTTTTTGTACACAGTGCCATGGTTGTTCTGAAGGTGTTCTTGTACACGGTGCCATGGTTGTTCTTGCGCTCATGGTATGTTTTGTCATGAGGTTGATTCTTGTTTCTCTGTTAACGTGATTTACTTGTTCTATATCACCGCTCTCTTGATCATGCTCACAAGCGATTTTTTTTTTTTTTTTTTTTTTTCAATTACATTCTGCCCCGGGGTAACTCCTTTTTTTTGTTGTTGTTGTTGTTGTGACTTGGTGTTTTTGTGTCAAAGCGCGCGTTTTTAGGCGTTCCTATTTTTATGCTGGGTTGATATCCACTTACTGTTACGGGGTGGCATAGTTAATAGGACCTACGGTATACATAAAAAACCTACTGGTATATATTTACGTATTTTTACTAACAAAATTTGGTCCCCATTAACAATAGACCCCCGTAATAATGGCATGCCTTTGACTTGCTGTGATCTCGTTTTTTTTGTGTGTGTGTGTGTGTTTGTGTTTGTGTACTTTTGCGCAGACGGCGGTGGTGCGGAAAGACTTTGACACCGCCAACTCCATCCTCCCCTCCATACCCAAGACGGAGTACACCGCGGTCGCTCGCTTCCTGGAGACCCAGGGTTTCAAGGAGGAGGCTTTCCAGGTGCGGGAAACCCCCCCAAAAAAAAACAACAGGCGGCCGCTTTTCGAGACACTCGATCGAGGGTTTTGCATGAATGCCAAGCGCGAGCGGTAACTTTGGGTTGTTATTGACGACGCGCGGCACGACGCGAAATCTGAACGTGCAAGCGTGGTGAGCCTTGAGCCTTTTTTTTTTTTTTTTTTTTCATCGATCCGCCGCCGGCGGGTTGACGAAAAAAAAAAAAAATGTTTGAATGAATGAATGAATGAGTGTTTCAAGTGTTTTCGTCGGATGCCCAGGGTTTTATTTTAGGATTGGAAGGAGGCTTTCCAGGTGGGTCACAACGCGAGAAAAAAACGTCGCCCGATTTCTCCGAGACACTCGGGGTTTACAGCAATATTTTAGGCGTTTCTTTCAGTGTTTCCGTCGGTCGTCGCCCCCTTGTCCTGGAGCCTCTCCCTCTCGGGGTTTTCTTTTCTGGCTCAGGCGTTTCCGCTGGATTGGTGCATGGGATTGTTCCTTCCTACTCCGATAACGTTTATTAGTTTTTTTTAAGAGGTAGGGGTGCAGTTGGTTGAACCCAGGGCTTCGAGAAAGTTGGCTTTCCAGGTGGGAGGGTTGTCTAGAGGTGGACCGCCGGCTGTGCTAAGAGACTCTTGCGTTTTTTTAATAACACGTCAGGCGTTTTTTAAACGGGAAGGTGTCATGGGTGTTTATTCTCCTAAAATCGATGTATTTTTTTTACGGGGGGGCCGTGGTAGTCGGGTAGTCGGGTCAAGGGTTTCAACGAGGAGGCTTTGCAGGTGGGCAACCGACCAAGGTGCCCCCCCCCCCCCCCCCCCCCCCGCCTCACACCCTGCCTTTCCTCCTACCTTCTCTCCCCCCCCCCCCCCTCCCCCCCACCCCTATGTTTGTTTGCCCATCCCTCCCCCCTCCCATTCTCGACTTGATGATTTTTGCCTCCCCGAACCCCCCTGTCTCTGCCTCAATTCCATCACTCTCCCTACTACCGCCAACTCTATAGTCGCGGCTCCTCCGCAGGGCCGCATCCCCCCCATCGAACACGCGAAAAAAGCTCTACTACGGCACTCAACCCACTCTCCTCCAACGAATACCGCCCCCCAACCCTCTTGACTTTAATCTCTCTCTTCCCCCCCCCCCCCCCCCCCCGCTCGTGTAGGGATGCGAGGGTCTATGGGCGTACGACTACGGCCATGCATGATGTCGAGTACCCCCCCCCCCCCCCCCCCCCCC
>JASSKH010000216.1:0-35549 GCA_031763025.1 Macrocystis pyrifera
CCAATGGGAATGACTAGGATTGGGGACTCGCACATAGGGGACGTTTAAGCCCATCCCCCCTGTAGCGAACTACGTGTAAAAATGGCGTGTCATTTGTGTGTAGGCGTTACAGACCGGGATAAGCATAACTGAGCACCCAGAGTTGCACACTTCGTTTCGCCGACTCCCGGAGACGAAGGCCGGACAGCTACAGGAGCCAATGGTTTGGTTTATGGGTGCTCTGCTGCAGCCGTCCTTCTGCTGTGCCCAGCAAATCAGGCCCTGAAAGGTTTGGACGCGAAACGATAATAATCGAGAGCTTTTTGCGTAGGGATTTTCCGGGGCATGTAACAATGGTCGATCTATCGGAGTCGTTGCTGTTACTATCCTATCCACGAGTGCTGCTGTACCCGATCCCGTTCGCCGTTTGCATTCGCGTGCTCATAGCCAGGACGTCTTGTTAATTGGCGCAAGTTTCCGTTTGAGAAACGATCCTCCACACGATGCAAATCGGTGATATCTGCTTGAACGTTTGTTCCAAAATTGCGGTATATCCCGACGAGATGCGGCCCACAACCCACAACCCACAACATTCAAAATTCAAAATTCGCATTTCATCACTGATCGACACCTGTGTCTGTTATTGCCACGTATACTGCCTGTATGTCCCACCGTACCGTACAGCATTACGTATTCGTGTAACCAGGTATACTTCATAGATCACAGGGTCTATTGCTATACGTACCAGGGGTATGTAGCAGCAGCTGCTTGACGGCTGAACCGAATTCTCGTGGACGACAAGATCGAACCGGTACCTGAAGGCGGCCAGGTTTTTTGGAGATGTCACAGGACGCCCTGGCCAGGGTTTTTGGGACGACGCATGCAGAGACAGAGAGGGGAGCAGCTTCATCAGTGCACGCTTTCCGCTCTGTTTTGTGAGGGCGACGGCTACGACAGAGGGGCCCGTGTAGAAGGTGTCTAGAGGGACCCGTTGGGGAATAGTATTACAGCAGCAGTAGTGCTGTTCGACTGGCGTGACGCCGCAGGTGACAACAACAGCAGCAAGTTAGTCCGCATATTTTATTTCTGAGGTAGCAAGATGTAGTACGAGTACGAGAGATAGAGGACATCGTTTGTCTCTACAGAGTATTGTCCCTGTAAAAGCTGAACCCGCCGCGTTTTTTGACGACAGACTTGGAAAAAAAACCGGGCCGGTCATCCGGTCATCGATTTACACACCAAGGATCTACCAGGAGGGTAAATCTTTCAGGGCATGATATAAGCCTGATCTGTATACCCAGCTCATGTTGGCGGGCGGTCACGTGAGAGCCGTGTAAACCTGCCTGCTTGATCTACGGGAGTACGAATCGTTTGCCTGTTTGGGATCTGTACTGTACTGATCTTCGGCCAACATATCATAGATTTTCGGGTACGCTAACCTAAATCATCTACTACTACTGGGAGGGTCGTGATCTATCCTTACTTATATTTTTTTAAAAAGCACATGACGCCACAATATATTAAAGCAGTAATAAGAAACCAAGCCGAGATCTATAACGTACTGAATTTCTATCGTAGGGTTTAGGACGCGCCCTCTTTTTTCCAGGCTGAGCAGATTCCCTGATTTGTTAAAAAGGTAGGTTTTATTACCTCACTTGGAGTTACATGATGTGCACACAGAATAATTTTTGCGCGAGTACAGTTATGAACATGAAAGGGACTAGTGAGGGTAAAGATATCGACAGAAAAAAATCACGATATATAAAGTGAACCAGGATAGTATATCGACAACGTCAACCACCCGGGTCGCTGGGGTAGGTGTGCGACACTTGTTTAGACTGGTGATGCTGTGAGGATAACAGGGTGGGAGACAGATTGTATTCTTGGCAGGTTTGCAAACTCTAGCTTAGACGCTTGAAAGGTCTCAATGAAAACTTTCGTAATTTTGATTTGTAACTATTAATACAGTCCCGTATGGTGTATACGGCAGTACCGGCCCTCTGATATGAAACGGATAAATTGGTTCAAAGCCATTGATATATTATTCATATTGAGAAGCGTGTGCCTTGCACAAACAAACTTCGGTATATAGCATTACCAGGTATCGAGTTTCTTACTTCTCGCTTTTTTTAGGTCAAGTTTCTTGTGGTGCTAAAGGCGTGGCGTTGCGAGTGGGGGGGGGCGGTAGTGTCGATGCCACGGGCCCCAAAAGACCAAAGGGTTGTCGAACATCAATTAATTGTGCGCGTCTGACGTATCGCGCATTTTTTCAAAGTTGAGTATCAATCACTATTTCAGTCGTACTCACAGCTAGCTGACGTATTCGTTTCCCCCCGAGCAAGTCTGAGTAGCCAGAATAACCAACGACCACGCTGCGTGTCAGCTAGCTCGTTTACGTATTCTCACGTTATAGAAGACGGACGACAGCATCTCCAACAGCGAGTACACGAGTACCCCCCGGGAGGAAAATGAAACGCGCTTCGTGCCAAATGCTACTCGTATCCGTGAAAATTGTTTGGGGGAGACGGGTATTAGTCGCGAGTACCCGGGTAACCGGTCAAAGAGATACACCTCTACTGCATGAAGTTTTTTTTCATGGACCACTACATATTGTATTAATAGTATGCTAGCAACACGGCCGTGGTTTTCTGTAACCCGATATCCCGCATCGGTAAATTGATAAACTATCGCTGCTTTAGTAGTGCCATCTCAGTCATCCGATTGTTGGGGGGGAAATAGATACAGTTGACACGCTCCCGTACATGGACCAAACTACCTCTGCGACGGTCCCTGATGCCCACCTACCCCACCCCTCCCTCTCCCCTTGCCTGCACACCCTTCCCTTCCCCTTTCCCTCCCTCCCCTTTTGGTTTCGTTGAAACGTTTCCAGAGGGTCATGGAGGCACCCGAGTTCAATGGAACTCTAACGCGCAAGAAGCCCTCTGGCGACGCCGAGAGTGTTTCCAAGTCAAATAGGGACAGCCCATCTACCAAGAAAAGCAAGACCTCATGGCTTTTGTTTTGACCTTGGCATGATTCATGTGTTTTATTGGCTTCATGCACGCACGTGGTTTTGCATTGTTTCGAATATGATGCAAGCAAAAACAATCTAAGTAAGTATTCAACACGAACTACTTGACTCGGTTGGCGCAATCTCAGCTTCCATTGTGTTTGCTGTTCTGAGGTTTACTGGAGTATGGATGGATGGGGGGGGGGGGGGCGCGACGGAGCACCGTTCCTACTCCTAATAGAGACACCTCCAACAATTGGGCGCTCATTACGTTGTTTCCATATATTACATATAAACTTTTTGGTAATCTTATCCCCTTCCTGTTTGGGGCCGCCTGTGGACGTTGGGTGGGGGGGAGGGTTACTGGGTTAGCGTTGGATGGGGGGGGGGTTAGGCGTGGCGTACATAAAAGAATGACCTCTACGTATTACCCTGAATGCTCGGTTGACGTTGCGTCATTGCTTGCAATGATGAAGGTACACTGCTTGGCTCGGTGGATGTGTATTGGCTTGCAAGTCTTGTTAGTTTTTTGTCCTGAGTGTTCTATCGGTGAGAGGAGGGGTGTAACTGATTTTGTCTTACGCGCACGAGGTTTGCATCAATTTGCGTACGGTACAAAACCAATGAAACCAACTATTTTCACATGAAAATGGTTGTCTCGGTTGATGCGCTTTTTTCGGCTTCCGATACCTTGTAGTTGTGTTTGTTGGTATGGGATTTCATGGCGGGTCGCGGGTTACTGAGGGGAAGCAGGTGAAATTATACATAATACACGAACAGCAGTGTTGGTTTGTATGCTGGTCTGATGTATCAGCATTGTATCAAATTATGCAGTTGAACTGCTTGGATCAGTTGTGTTTTTCGTTTTGCAGGGTGGTGTATTTTCGCGGGCATTTTTTTTTTTTTTTCATCAGTGAGGAAGTGGGTGGGGGAGGGGGAGAAAAAAAAAAAAAACTACGAGGGACTATTTGTACGCTTGGCTGAACGCAGCGTCATAGTTTTCCATGCTTCGGTTGTAGTAGATACTTAAAGCATCACGGCGAGTCGCAAGGTTTATTAGTTTATGAACGCGGTCTCACTATACATGTGTGGGGGTTGCGGTTGTGACCACATTGTTGCACTTGGCTGGATTGATACACGTAGTTTCCTTGGTGGGGTTCCTCGTGCGATATTTTGTCGCGGAAGTAACAGTCGTTCTGTTTTACATATACATTATCCTGTCATGTGATGCCGAAAAAAAAACAATAAAAAAAAACGCAGTGTCTGGCAGTCTCGAGAAAAACACAAGTATTGATGCACGTTCTTTTTTTTTTTTCCCCCCCAACCTTACGTGTGAGAAAAGTAACATCAAGAGCGGTACATCAGGTTAATGTGGTGCCGAATCGTTTGTTTCCTGCCTACTAACGCTAAACACCGTCCTGACTACGGTCGAAAATACAAATACAGAATCAAATTAAGGAGCGCGTACTTTCGTAAATTATTATTTCTGTATTTACAATGAGTCCACACAAAGCGTCACAATTTTCGCACGGTACTCTCGGCAATTGTATGGAAGCCGAGCCATATCACAGAAAGCCAGATCAGTCATCCCATACAATGTGCTATCGACTCGTGCAGTACACACAAACGGAGCAACAGAGTAACATATCAATCAATCACTAATATGAATCCACTCTACCTCATGCCCACCAGATGGGCATACAGAAGCTTACGATTTGGGGGGGGGGGGGGTGGGGGTGGGGGGGGGGGGTGGGGGGGTGGGGGGGGGGGGGGGGGAGGGGGGGGGGGGGGGGGGGGGGGGGGGGGGGGGGCGGCAGTGGAATTGAAGGAGAGGCCTGTTGAATGTCGTATCTTTGGCACTGCCCCGCCAAATTTCTCCACTCTTTCCCTCGATCCTCCTCCAGCCAATTGTATTGGCGACCACGGCGTTCGATCTGATTTCGAGGCAAGACCCGCTATCTATTATGCACGACGAAAACGAAAAATTCAGCACCACAATATAACCTTCGAATAAACAACACGGTCAAAATTACCCTCAAATAACAAGCGCCACATATTACTTGCGAGGGTTCGGGGCAGGGGGAGGGCACCCGAAAATTTACAAGCAAGGCAACAGCGACCAAATCAGGGGGGTTCAAAACACGACTGCACCGACCATCACAAACCACCTCGCCGTTATGAGCGATAGTGGCGTCAACAAAAATATTCGTGCCCATCACCACCTACTGCTCATCTGTTTTCTCGTCGACAACGACTTCTCCAGTGCCGGCCGCAATTTCCACTGCCGCGGCATTGGTCGTGCCTTCATCAGCCTCCGAATCGGTAACCCGGCCAATACCCGGTGCCATTTGGCGCAACAACAATTGCAGACCCCGACTTCTTAAGAGAGGGTGGCGGTTTGACGCCACACTTCAAAATGTACTCCCGAATGTGAGCAGCAGTCAAAATTTGACAGGACGAACCTCTGTACCATGGCCAGACCAAGGTTCGTAGCTACCGGCGCCAGAAAGCTCTTGCGCCCCTGACATTTTGCCTTAACTCCTTCGGTCACTCGTGCAATGACCTGCCTTTCCGCGGGGAGCCTGTCGACAATTGCTTCCACCAGTTGGGCATGGCTCTGTATCACAATAGGACAATATATACCTGGTACAAAAAATAGAAAAGACGACATTAACATTGCAGTTGAATACCCCGACTTTCTGTGAACGAGTTGTCGTGGCTGTAAAAAGCTATGTCAACCGGAGCGCAAAGTGTCAGCAAACAAACATATTTCTGTGCAGTCGTCACAAGCCGTAGTCTAAGTATTCACTAAAAAAGACGTAATCACGTCGTCTACCGTAATAATGATAGTCAACGCCACGCCAGGAGTAAAACAATGGGGCGCCTTTGCAGCGAAAACCACACTAATATAGAGAAAAACAACGGACTCTTCTTGACGAAAAAAGCCCCGGCGACACAGCAGACGCCCCCTACCCACCCCTTGCCCCTTCAAATTATTGGGGTAAACGTCACGGGGTCAAGTGGGGATGTCGTAGCAGGAAGGGAAATGGAGCCGTTTCCGATGAAAGAAAAGAGGGTGATACGCATAGAAATGTTGACATGCCCTGATACATGTTGATACATGCTTCACGCATCACCAAAACTATGGTAACGGACGAGTTTGAGTGGTCATCACTACTGCTCGGTAGTAGTAGTAGTAACGTCGTTTCGGATCGTCACAGCTATGCCGTTTCAGTCTTGAACGCGGACAACGGCTCTATCGTGCGTCCCCCGGCCGCTCGCGGCACCGCGGCCGTTCCACGGTCACTCCATTCGGCAGCCCTCCGTGTCCCCGCCGAAGGAATTGGCGAACGGGGGGCGTAGGAAGGCGCCATCCCCTTATGCTATCCCCGGGGGGCGGGTCGCTCTCCCCGGCATGGTGGAGTATGGAAAAATAAACGGAACTCACAGTACAATACAGGAACAAGCGCGATAAGAACCAGCATGTCTATTGTCGTACGTACTGATGTAGTACATGGTGGGTGAGTTGGTGCGTGGGTTGGTTAGTATATGGCGAGTGGGGTTCGTGGCTTTGGCATTAATAGTTGCCGTATTTTTTACTGTTTCGTTTACTCCACTTGTGCTTCCACCACTGGACCATGGTGCTGCTACGTACGAACTGGGCACTCATCTACTGCTGCACCCACTGCTGTACTGCTGTAGTACATGGCGGTTGGGTGGATGAGTTGGTGGGCGGATGAGTTGGTGGATGAATGGGTCGATGGGTTAATCGGTGGGTGGGTGGGTGAGTGGATTGGTGAAGGGGTGAGTGGCTTCGTGAATATGTGTGGCGGCCGTGCTATTTTTTTTGTATTTGTGTTTTGTCCGCTGGATATGCTGCCACTATACCCGACCCGCTGGCATACTGCAGCATACCACTGCAGTACGCGTAGTGCTTCCAAACTACGCCCCGACCGCATGGTAAATGCCCCGGGCCGCCTTTTTTCACGCTCGGAATATCACAAGCTCGAAAGAAAATCACGCCCCCTGAGGCGTCCACTATCGTATTACGATACCTTCGTATGCGCCTTCCCCTCTCGATCATCCGGACCGGCTTCCAACGCTTTGGTCTCCGTCTCCGGTTCCCAACCATCCGAAGGGGCGCCCTGCAGTTCGGCAAGAGCTGCACGCACTCTTCTCCCTCTCATCCTTACTCATCGTCATGGATAATTATAGTATCTGCAAGGAAAAACATCAAGAGTTAGCGAAGGGGTTGCTTCTTCCTCCGCTGATGAGAATATAGAGGCATTTCGACGTACGTTAGCCAATCGTAGAGGTTGCGGTTGGCATGCCCCCCGTAAGGATAAGACTTTGTAACCTACGACGTCGCGCGCAGTCCTTCGATGGTCAAACGAGTACCGGATCACAGACTGCGTATCACGACTAACCTCTGACCCCGTCGTCCTCGCTGACCCCGTCGTCCCCGCCGTCCTGTTGAACCATGCACTTCGCTTCGTCGGTTTCTGCAGCGTCCTGTGATCACAGTGGGAACGACATTCAAGGAGTTTATCTTAATTTGACAAAACGGCTTGCAACGTTATCTGCAGGCGCGGATCAATGGGTCTTGACTCCACCATAAACCAACCTTGCGCACTCTGGACAGACCATCCATTCCCAGTTCATGATCTACTGTAGTTCTTTCAAGGCAGCTCTATTCCCAATCTTGTAATATCTACCTCATATAGCTGGGCCCGTGCTATAACATCTGTACGAGGGGAGTAGCACATGTTTCCTGGGTTGGATCTGTGCAATGCGGATCCTGCGAAACCTATCACGACGGCAGATGAGGAACTAGATGAACTACTGCTGTAGATAGATCATGATCAGTCCGAGGTGTGAAAAGTTGCACTCGACCTATCGATGCACGACACTCACCGTCTCCAAAGGCACGTCACTAGAACGATGAGCCGACCTCCTTTTTTTGCCTTCCCCCCGTGTGGACTCATTCCATCCGCACACAGTCATTGGTCACTCCGTCGTCTCGCGCCCAAGGTTATCTCCAGCCCGGTATGTAGGATATCTGTGATATCCACGTACAATTAGTCGGTCGAGTCGTGGTTCCACATACGGTTAACGACACGCAGTTGCGACATCGCGCGAAAAAGTATGTACATTAACGCGCCACCACAACCTCGAAGTGCCCTTCAGCTGCTGCTGTGGTTTGATTTGTTCCGCAGAGACAGAAGGATGACATCTCATCAGTACGTACATATCTGGTACTCGTCCGAACTCGCACGAGTTTTGCTCGGTGCTGGTGAGTTTGTACTGCTGTTGTAGTTGAACATGCGGTAAGTTACGATTTTGAACATCATGCCTAATTTTGAGGACAACGTCTACGTCTTGGTTACAGTCGTTTGCCGAAAAAAATGGCTGGAGAACATCCAGCAATAGGCTAGCTGTCATAACCAAGAAGAAACGGCGAACGGGAACGTCAATTGGCGAAGTGCGGTGGCCTGGCGTCCAAACGAAGTTGCTTCATGGCCTTGCGGCCGACGTAGCATTTTTCGATTTTCTTCGCTCACCTTGAACGATATCCACGAATTCTTCGTGGATGACGTCGCCGACGTGGTGCTGGATGGTTCCTGACTCTTTGTGGGGCGCTGCGGTGGCCTGCTTCGCTGTCGCCGGTGCGATATGTGTGCAGCCCTAAGGGATTTCATAAAATCCCAGAGGCGTGTTTTTTTTACACGAGGTTGGCTGAAAGCATTCCTTACCAAAAATCTTGAGTGAGTCCCCAATCCTAGTCATTCCCATTGGAACGACCCAATGGGAATGTCCTAGTCATTCCCATTGGAACGACCGAGAGACGAGATTGTTGCCACGAGCGCACGGAACAAAGCTGCCCACTCTTGCAAGGCCAGCGAAAGAGGCGAAAGGAAGGAAGGGAAACCCGAATACGTCGCTCTGGGACCCCATTTATCTGGAGGAGGGCACCGCGCAGCGACAGTAGCACGAGAACGCCAAACGCTTGCAACTAGCGGACGTCTGTAGCGGAGAGAGCGAGGCATTTGGCGAACATCTCGGGAACAGAGGGAGCTAACGGAACAATCGAGGCTGCTGTCGGGGTCAAACACCGGGGAGAGGAGAAAGCGTAGAGGCACGTTCCTCTCTGCTGCCGCTTCCACTGCTACTACTGCTCCTCGACTCGATCTGCTTGACAGCAGCAGCTCGTTTGTTCCGCAGCGCTCGTACTCGGAAGGGCTTGAAATTCCAGGAAAACCATGGTGAGTGAAACACCAAAAATGTCCGGAAATATAACGATATTTTAGATATAAATATGAATGTAGAAACGGTCCTTAAATTTCCATACACGATTGTATAGTATATGGGACTCGTGATAGACTCGTACTGGATGAACGTGATTGTTGTGAGGTTTTTCTTTCTGCCATCATCGTGTGATCGTGAGAAATCTGCCTCGTGGTGTCTCGCCGGAGTCAGGCATGCTACCGGAATCAAGCAAGCCAGAAGCCCTCGCTCTCGCGAGCAATACGTATAACGAGCACAAGCGTACCCCCCCCCCCCCCCCCCAACCCGAATCCCTCCCTACTGGATTTCCCACCGACCGAGGCGTCGCCGCCTTGTGCGCGTTGGCACCACACATGCATATACGTGCTGTTCCATCAGCTGTCAGCTACCATCGTTTTTTCCGCGACGGGCCACCTTTCGCTCCTTTTTCTCCTATTGCGGGGGACCATAGTAAATAGGACCAAATATTGTTAGTAAAAATAGGTAGATGTATAGGTTTTTGTGTGTGCGTTAGGTCCTATTTACTATGGTCCTCCGTAATACCACGAGTCTTTGATAATACAGCAACAACTGCTGTACCGGCACACGTACCTCTGCTGGACACGCACGAGTGTACAAGCACATCCGCTAACTTTTGTTCTCGAGTGCTGGTGTGTACTGCTGTGCGAGCGAATATATACCGCGAGCCTTGCGATCTATTAAACCGGCACGTACCCTCGTACTCGGTGCAAAAACCATACCAGGTACCTGATACGAGTACCATCAATAGGTATCGTATCATACGAGTATGATACCAGCCTACTCTTACGTACCACCACTCCTTGGGCGCTGGGTACCACGGGTATTTTTGTTCAAGGGTATTTATCGTGGTTTCGTGGGTATGAGTTCGTGGTCCCGAGGCATATATATGTATACGCTCTCGCCAGCACCAGTACTTCCGACTCCAGACCCAGGGTGGTACAGCAGTAGTACGGCAGCAGTGCTGGTGTCATGCGGATGTGCGGGCGGGTACTCGTATCTCTCTTCGACGGGATCATAGTAAATAGGACCTATGGTAAACCCAAAAACCTAGATATTGACCCATTTTCTGTAACAATATTTGGTCCTGTTTACTACGTATGGTCCCCCGTAATAGAGCCTTTGTTGCCCGATGGACTGGTACTGGAAGCAACTGGTGTACCAGGTATACTTGGAGCAGTGGTACGGCAGGTGCAATGCAAGCAGGTCTGTAAAAAGCAAGAAGAAATCCCGGAATAACGTTTGCGCGCACGAGTAATGGGTATGGTGTTCGATGTATACTGCTTCGTATTATTAATAATACCACAGGTACAAGCAGTTCGTACCTGTATTATACCGGGTACCTGGTACCCAACAGCCAGTACGCTATCGAAAAATGCTGCTGCACCACCACGCACTCGTGCTGCCGCTGGTCTGGTGCGGCAGTTATCGGTACGGCAGCAGCTGTTCCCTCCCCCTCCCTTTCTGTTGGTCCCTGCTGTCGCTTCTACCAGTATGGGCGTGCCAGGGTGGTGCGCCTGGTGCAGAAGCAAAGGTGCGTCTAACAGACAACGGCCCACAGGCAACAGACAACAGACAACAGACAACAGACAACAAGTGCAGGCACTCTTACCAACACTGCTGCTGCTTTGTGGTGGATGAGCACTGCTGATATATCCACGGTATATTGTACGTACCTGGTCTCACAGCCTGTGACCACAGAATTGGCACGAAGTGTCTCTCCAGGGTAAGGAATCAGCACGAACGCTGCATGGGCGTGCTTTGGGGGCCGTGGAGATATGACATGATAGGACGATTTAATGTAAAGACGTAAAAGACAACACGCGCACCTAACTGGCATCTGGCACTTGTACGTACGTATATAGCAACGGCATCTGGCATCTGGCAATCATACGTTGCTGCTGCTATTTGTAGCGTGATCTGCCTTGTATATATATATATATATGTGCCTGGTATATCGGTATCGAAATCGAGCGAGCTCGTTATGATACCGATCAACAAACAAGTACGTAATCGATTCGATTCCGAAGTTTTGATACATCGAGGCTTTCGTTGCAGTGTCAGCGTGAAAAACACTCCGCGCGATGCCACAGGGGATGGAGGGGAGGGCCCGGAACTTCGATATATCGACAGCTCGATATTCTGATATATCGAAAGTTCGATGTTTCGATGTATGCATCGAAACTTTCCATACGGTATCCGAACACTACTAGTAGTATTGACTCATGTACCCATCCCAGGGTATAACGGTGATATGATACATTTCGCAATGTCTTGTGCGGGTGTTGCGCAGGTGGCAGCAGCGGCAGCAACAGTATCCCTGGGTCCGCATGTTTCTCGTTTTCTAAAGTAGGGTCGAGGTGGCGTGCAGTGATTGGCTAAGAGGAAAACGAAACGAAGGAGCTGGCGTGCGTGGATTGGCCGAGAGTGGGAGCGGGGACATACGAAAGAAAGGAAAACGCTCGTGTGGGTGTTTGGTATTGGGTAGGGCTGTGAGTTGACTGGATTCCTTCTCGACTACCACCGTGACCGGTATTATAGTCACCATTTGAACTCTGATATGAATGCCAAACCGAGCTTATATTTCCGGTAAGAGTTGCAGTTGTTATAGTTAGCTGGCGAAGCAAGCCAAGGGGCCCAACTATGTTGTAGTCGGCTGGCGCTATTTTTTTTTATTTACTTTTTTTTTTTTTTTTTTTTTTTTTCTTTTTTGATCCTCCTTGGAGATTTATTTTTCTTATTTTTTATCCTCCGGCGGATTGGTAAAAATAAAGCTTAAGCTCTATTCTGCTTCGTTTTGCACACGTACGAAACAGTACAAGACTCCCCCTCCGGGATAGTGGCTGGCTCGAAATGTGGGGGTTTCGCAAGCTGGAAGGGGACACAGCAGAGCAGGTGCCTGGTATATACTGCTGTAGCAGCTATTATTTCTAATAGCCGTACGCGGCCACCGGGCAGGAGCTAAGAACCCGAAGAAAAGCTCGTGAAAGCTTTTGAGAAAAAACAAGCAAGCCGCCGGGCCAGTAACACCGACCAGCCCAACCGAGTTTGTAGCTACGGCGGTAAATTCTATACTTGGAAGTACGGTGAGTATAGCCAACTGCCTTCGGCACGGCACGGCCACCGGCACCACAGGGCAATACGGCCTCTCTCGCCTCATCTCGTGGTGATGCTGCAGAGAAGAATATAGACACTCGTATCATCGATCAGCCTTCTCGTTTACTCTCGTGCTGCTGTATCACACCCCCCCCCCCCCCCCCCCCCCCCCCCCCCCCCCCCCACACCCCCCCCCCCCCCCCCCCCCCCCCCCCCCCCCCCCCCCCCCCCCCCCCCCCCCCGTCGAACAAATACAGCAGTAGCAGCAACAACAACAGCAGCAGCGGTATTTTGGAGAGAAGGGTAATACCGTGTATCACCCTCGGTGATAGATAGGATAGCACACCCCCGTCCGGCGAAATTCCGAGCTGTCTTTTATTCGGGACCGGGAGAGAATCCAAACGCCGACCGACGCGCCTATATATGGAATTTTGTATTGTCGAGATGTTTCCGACGCCGGAATATTTCGTTGTGTGCGCCCCTCGTGGGTTTGGGAGAAATCGGCTGTGAAGTTTGACCCAGGGGGTGTGGTATCTTATCACCCAGGGTGTTATAAGGTACCTGGGGTACGGTAACAGGGGTGTGTTATCTTATCGCACCCTGGTGTTATACTGTACCTGGTATGCGGTGGCAAGGGTGTGTTATATTATCACACCCGAGTGTTATACCCGCACCTGGTACCGGTATGCGGTGGCGAGGGGGGGTGCTATCTTGTCACACCCGGGTGTTGTGCGGTACCTGGTATACGGTAGCAGGGGTGTGTTATGTTATCACCCAGGGTGTTATACGGTACTGGTGTACGGTAAAGGGGGTGTGTTGTATTATCACACCCGGGTGTTATACCCGCACCTGGTAATGGTATGCTGTAGCAAGGGTGTGTTATCTCATCAAACGAGTGCTATACGGTACCTGAGAGAGGGGGGGGGGGGGGGGGGGGGGGTTGGTAAACAAGGAGATTTACCAATATATGAGACAGGGAGAGTATGAGGAGATAATATATGAGAGACAGACAGAGAGAGGGTATGCGAGAGGATGGACTAAAAAAAATGCGGGCAGAGAGGAGAGGAGAGAGAGAGGACGGCGAGGGGGTGTACTCATGTCGTGCATGGCCGCAGTTGTATGACCGTGACCCCGGGGGGGGGGGGGGGGTTCAAGAGGTAGAAAAAGAGAAGAGAAGGGGAGGTATAGAGGCAGAGACGCACGTAGAACATGTAAGACAGACAGGGAGAGGGACAGGGACAGGGACAGGAGAGAAACGAAGGAAACCTAACTAATAATGACGAATCGTAAACTACAGCTATAGTGCCGGTCCCTCCCTGGTGCCGGTATCACATGCGCCAGCCAACAATACCGGCATTGCTGTAGTCCCAGCCGACACTATTTACTCCGCACACGACGGGTGCCACATGGGTGAGCCCCATCAGTGCCAACCAATTAATTCCACAGCCACCCTAGGCGGGGCGACCGGCACTACTGAGAGAGACCCCTACTCTGTGTGCTCCATTCTGGTTGGAAATGTCTGGGCCGTCGGGCTATATATACACGTTGACCCTTTTTGAACTGCAGTCCCGTCCGTTTTGGGGACTAACGGCTTAAAAAACTTAAATGGTTGATAAGATCAAACCTTCCTTCTATTACGGAGGACCATAGTAAATAGCACCTACGGTACACACTAAAACCTATATATTTCCCTATTTTTACGAACAAAATTTGGTCCCATTTAGAACTGCAGTCCCGTCCGTTTTGGGGTCAACGTGCCCAAACTCCAGGGGTAACAACAGCCTGTTCTGTATGTTACAAGGGGAGCTACGATGGGCTAATTCGACACACGAACACGAGATTGGAACGTGGAAGTGTGGTGAGCTTAAGCTTTATTTTTTACCAAATCCGCCGGAGGATAAAAAAATTAAAAACGTAAAAATTAAAATTTTTTTTTTTTTTTTTTTAACTTTTGAAAAATTGAGTTATTTGTCCCCACCACGGAAGGGACTGCAGCACTTTGTATGGTTAATAAGGTCAAACGTCCGTTCTATTACGGGGGGTCCATAGTTAACAGGACCTACGGTACACACAAAAACCTATACATTTCCCTATTTTTTGCTATTACGGGGGTCCATAGTTAACAGGACCTGTGGTGTACACAAAAACCTATATATTTGCCTATTTTTACTAACAAAATTTGGTCCCGTTAACTATGGACCCCCCGTAATAACAAAATTTGCTCCCGTTTACTGTGGTACTGTGGTCCCCCGTAATACTTGCGGCGAGAGTGGGGTGCAGTTGGTGTTGCGTGAGTTGCCTGGAGTTCCCGGCCGCTTGTTAACTTGAGCCCCTCTTTATAGGACTGCTTTTACCTGGTACGCGATGTTGAGCGTCGCCAATTGGGTGCCGGTAGGGTTCATTTTTGAGCGTTTTTTCATTTGTATTTTCGAGGGAACGTACAGCAGTAGTGCAGGACCGAATATGCTTAGCAAAAATACTGTAATATGTAGGTGTTTGTGTACATGATGGGTCCTGATGAATATGGTCCCCCCCGTGATAGTGCAGCGCTCGCCTCTGAGGGCAATTTCTTTTTCCCTTGCCTTACCGTAGCGTTCCCCCTATAACTATTGTGCAGGTTTGGTGTACGCAAGCAGCGCTCTCCGTTGGGCTCTGTTTTCTCCTTCCCAAGTTTATCACGTACATATATATATAGTATGTAGCGTCCCCCTAGAATTTATGCCTCATGTTTCCACTACTGCTTGTAGGTCTGCTACTGCTGCACTGTAGGTTGGTATGTCTTATTCTTCACAGGCCTGTATATTCTGTTGTTGTAAGTCCCTTAACTCTGTGTATAATAGTACTGCAGTCCTGTTTCGAAGATAACCCAGTCAATTTCTAAGTGGTTCGCCCCCTAAACGGGACGGTGGTCTTAGCAGGGGTTATACAATTGTACTACGTATGTTCAGGCGAACATAGTAATCAGGACCCAATGTGCTTATTACGGGGGTCCGTAGTTAATAGGACCTATGGTATACATAAAAACCTATATATTCACCTATTTTTACTAACAATATTTGGTCCTATTTACTATGGTCCCCCGTACTATTAATAGTAAAAATACTGGAATATATAGGTTTTTGTGTAAAGGGTGGGTCCTGATTAGTATGGCCCCCCATTGACCCTTGCAGGGCAAAACACTGCCGTCCCATTTTGGGGGCAAACCACTCAAATTTGTAAGTAGGTTGGGTCGAATGATGTTTCCGGCTGTAAAAAAAAAAAAAAGAAGAGTTGTGCACGCCGCCGACAGCATCACATCGATGAGTCAGATCATCTACAGTGAATCGAGTGAGTGCGTTGCAGGGTCTGCGTGGTACGTACCCGACTACGTACTCGGGAAAACTTGGCACTGACATCGTGAATCATGCAGATGAGGCAGGGAGGGGCGTTCGTGAAGAAGAGAAAGCGACACACGCCACACCCCCGGAGGTCGGAATGGAAAAAAAAAAAAACCGTTGCACTCGTTGTGATCACATTGTGAAATAAGAAAGAGAAAAAGAACAACAAAAAAAAAAAAAAACATTTTTTCATTTTTTTCACTTGGTTCTAGTAACCCCCCCCCCCCCCCCCCCCCCCCCCCCCCCCCCGCCCCCGCTGTCTAGCGAAAAAAAAATCGGTGACGGTTTACAGTCAACATTTTTTTTTTTCCTGACGCTCTTGGCTGAGGAGTCGATATTCCCTGATACGCCCACTGTAGGTAATGAAGTGAACATCGACGCGATCTGTATGATTTTTGAGGAATTGTAAGCCCCCCTCTCTCCTAGGAATAGGAACGGTGCTCCGTCTCGAAAGGGATGCGTCGTCAATGGTCAAATGATGACTAAGGCAAGCAGCAAATGAGTACCCCCCCCCCCGTGGACACCTCAACTCGCTTCGCGCTTGGTGCAAGCAATGTCTGCCTGGTCGGTGGAAACCCGACGTGTTCTCCGTCCCGGCATTATTTGTAGGGATGCGAGGGTCTATGGTCATGCGACTACGGCGATGCATGAGATCGAGTACTGTCTCTTCTATCGAGTACACCACCCGCCCCCCTGTAGACTACAGTAGGGCATGCCCCCCTTCCCCTATGCAGTACCGTATGACACTATCACACTAGGGTGATAAGATAACCCCCCCCCCCCCCCCCCCCCCCCCCCTCGGACGATTTTGAGAGCTGGGTTTCTCTAGAGCGGGGAGGGCGTATTGAGTGCGACGAGAGCGATGCGTCTACATGTGCAACCTTTCTCTCGACGTAATATTTCCAAAGCCATCACCTTTTTCGTTGTGTGTGCCGCCCTTAAGGCATCTTTTGGAGGAAACCGGGTCTGAAATTCGTCCCAGGGGGTGCGTTAATAGTATCACCCGGTGTGATAGTGTTATACGGTAGCCCTCTGCCGTATATATTTTGCCGCCGGCAGGGCCTCGTAAGCCACACGCTGACCCCCCCACGCCGACCAAAATCGAGGGGGGTCGGCCGCAGCGAGCGATGACTTCCGTCGAATTTGCGGTATATAGACTCCGCTCTTTTTGTGGCGTTTTTTTTTTTCTTCTATCAGGGCGCTTGACGGGTCGTGACCGAACCGAACCCACGGGTCAGGTCATGTGTATATTTTTAATCTCACGGGTCGGGTCAGGAGGTTTTGAAGCTCGCACGGGCTGCGCCGGGTCCCCCTTACCCCCTATATTACGGGGAACCATAGTAAATAGGACCTACGGTACACACAAAACCCTATATGTTTCCCTATTTTTGCTAACAATATTTGGTCCTGTTCACTGTGGTGCCCCTTCTAGTAGTCCTGCGGTTCCGCTTTGGGGGCAAAGCGCAAAAATACATGTACTACGAGGGACCATGGTAAATACGACCTACGGTACACACAAAAACCTATGTATGTATTTTCCTATTTTTACTAAAACAGTATTTGGTCCTACCAGGTATTTACTATGGTCACCCGTAATATTTTGGAAAAAAAAAAAACTGCAAGCATGATTTTGGGGAAAGTATTACTACGGGGGTCCGTAGTTAACGGGACCAAATTTTGTTAGTAAAAATAGGCCAATATATAGGTTTTTTATGTACACCATAGGTCCTGTTAACTATGGACCCCCGTAATAGCAGTATTCAGGACCAAAATTTACGAAAATAATTAGGTTTTTGTGCGAAAAGTGGGTCCTGAGACGGGCTGCTTGAGTGCTTTGTCCCGAAGACGGGAACGCGGTTGTCATCGGGTTTTTTTCCCCCCGATTGTTGTGTTGACTTTTGTTAACCTTAACTTGAACGTTCGCGCCCCCTGGGCCCATCCCCTTCCCTCTTCGCTCCCACCGTACCCTTGTTTACCATCGTGGTCTACTGCAGGATTGCATGTTTGGGGGGGGGGGGGGGGGGGGGGGGGGAGATTGTTATTTTGTGGCGTGTTACTTCTCAATGGTCGCCCCCCTCGCTCTATATACACAGCATTTTTTTTTTTTTTTTTTTTTTTCCGTTGGTCGTGTTTTCATGTTTGTTGTTTCCGCCCCTTCCTCCCCCTTTCCCCTCTCCCTTGCGCTCGCTGTGACACGGTCTATGTTTGGTTTGGTTCACCGGGATTTGTTGTTGTATTTTTTGTTTTGAGGTGTTTCATTATTTTTGTAGTAGTCGTAGTAGTATGTTTCCGGCTTTTCCTCCTCTCTCTTCCTTCTGTTCGCTCTCACGCGCTGTTTAGTTTGCTCGCTGCGACAGTATTTAGATTGTTTTGTTTTTGGTGTTTCGTTGTGACGTTTCCGCTCGCTGCCACGGCTTTTTTTTTTTTTGTCCGGTGGGAATATTTTTCATTTCTTCGTTGTGTTGGTTGGTTTTTTTTTTTTTTTTGCTTTCTGATGTTTCGGTTTTTTTTTTTGTAAACGCTTCCGCCCTGTCCTCCCTCCCTCGCTCCCTCTCTCCCCGCCTCCCGCTCGCTCGCTCTCACGCGGTGACTGTTTTTCTCCGTTGTGTTCGACTGGGATCGTTTTCTATGTTCTTTTTTGTGATCTTTCTCGTTTTTTTTTTGTTTGTGTTCGGCACAGCCTCTCCGCCTCGAGATCAAGAAGAAACTTTCGTCGCGCTCCGATCGCGTGAAGTGTGTGGACATACACCCCACCGAGCCGTGGGTGCTGAGCGCCCTCTACAACGGCCATGTCTTCATCTGGGACTTCGAGGTGAGGATTTCAAGGGACAGCAGAAAATCCCCCATGTGTTTTCACCTGCTCTGAAAAACGAAAGCAAGAGAGCTCGTCCCGCCCCCCCCCCCTCCCCCGTTCATCCCTATGCGAGAAAATCCACCTCTAAGGCGGTTCTTTTTGTAGGATGCAGCTCGGTCTTCATTGCGACTCGTCCAACACTTGACGGCACTTCACGCGTGGTGCTAGCTAGCATTTGTCTGCCTGATCGGTGAAAGCCCGACGTGCTCCGTCCCTGCGTTGTAGGGATGCGAGTTTCTGTGGTCATATATATGACTACGGCCACGGATGATAATGAGTACACCCCTCCCCCGTCCTCTATAGTGTTGATATCATTGTCTTACGTACGTTTCGATTACTATATCAACACAGTTGATATCATTGTCTTACGTACGTTTCGATTACTATATCAACACAGTTGATATCATTGTCTTACGTACGTTTCGATTACTATATCACGTTTCGATTACTATATATCAACACACAGTTGATATCAACACAGTTGATATCATTGTTACGTACGTTTCGATTACTATATCAACACAGTTGATATCATTGTCTTACGTACGTTTCGATTACTACTATAACACAGTTGATATCATTGTCACGTACGTTTCGATACTATATCAACACAGTTGATATCATTGTCTTTACGTTACGTTTCGATTACTATATCAACACAGTTGATATCATTGTCTTCGTACGTTTCGATTACTATATCAACACAGTTGATATCATTGTCTTACGTACGTTTCGATTACTATATCAACACAGTTGATATCATTGTCTTACGTACGTTTCGATTACTATATCAACACAGTTGATATCATTGTCTTACGTACGTTTCGATTACTATATCAACACAGTTGATATCATTGTCTTACGTACGTTTCGATTACTATATCAACACAGTTGATATCATTGTCTTACGTACGTTTCGATTACTATATCAACACAGTTGATATCATTGTCTTACGTACGTTTCGATTACTATATCAACACAGTTGATATCATTGTCTTACGTACGTTTCGATTACTATATCAACACAGTTGGGCGTTGGGACTTTTAAATCCCTTTGAACACTGTGGTGTTGGATATCAATGTCGAAGGTTTCGATTGAGATATCGAAATATTCAGGAAGTTTATTACTTTGCAGTCTTGTTCGCCATACAGAAAGAGTCGATACGTCGAAACGCTGTGGGCGCTATTAATAGGTTTTATGCACAGTTAGTATGATAAGTCTTGGATATAATATCAGAAAAAACGATATATCGGAACGAATGGGGCTTAGTATTGTGCACTATTTTGTTCTAGTATGATTGATGTTGCTTATGGTATCCAAACGTTTCGGTGTGTCGAGTAGCATACACCCCACCGAGCCGAGGGTGCTGCACACCTCTTGCGTTACGGCCATGTGTTCGTCTGGGACTTTTTCTGTGGGCTTTGTGCATGTTTTTTCCTAGCTGATGTAATAAGGCTAGCCTAAGCGAGCCCAGCGTACGTTCGTTTGGCGTAGGCTAACCAGTGGCGTAGACGTACCCATGGTAATCCCACCGTTCCTAAACGGTGTTCGTATTATAGCTTGCGTAAGTAAGCCTCGCGCAGTTTGGCCTTGTGCACATTGGCGTACGTAGCGTATTTAAGCTTATCGCAAGCAGGCCGAGTGCAACTGCGACTAGCGTGAGCTATGTTGCACCGGTCTCATTGGCCTAGCGTGGAGCAAAATCGTGTGCTCATTGGCCTAGAGGAGGCAAGCCCAGCGTGATGTAAGTAAGCCCAGCGAATTTGAGCCCATGGTGGTGCCAGTTGGCCTAGCGTAAGGAAGTTAAACGTGAGTCAGCCGAGCACAAAGTAAGCCAAGTGTATGTACGCCTGCTGTAGCGCGATGTAAGCAAGCATGGCGTGAGTGAGTCTAGCGTAGGCAAGCGTATAGTAGGCAGGCCTAGCGTATCTACCCAAGCTGAGTGCGAATTCGCCTACCGTAAGTTGGCCTGACCCAAGCTGCTAGCCCAGCGCGAGTTGACGTAAAGAAAGCTAGCCTAGGTCTAAATGCCGTGGGTGCTATAGCGCTGTCGCCGAGTACTTCGGACTGCCGCTGTTGCTGCTGCCTTTTTAATGATTCTGCCGATTCTGCTGCTGCGACGTGCGGCTGTTGCCTTTTTTTTTTTTTGTCTTTTTCTGTGTTGTCGACAACCCAACCGGGGGCATGGTGAAGGTTTTTTTACACGTGCACTCTGCTACTGCTCCTACTGCTATTTCTACTGCTATTTCTACTGCTATTTCTACTGCCAACTTTTGCCAACCCTACAGCTCCTACCGTCAACTCTACTGCTCCTCCTACTGCTAACTCTACTGCTCCTCCTACTGCCAAATCTACTGCTCCTCCTACTGCCAACCCTACTGCTCCCACTGCCAACTCTACTGCGCCTATTACAGTCGTATTGCAGTCGTGCTGATTCTGATTCTGCCGCTTCTACTGCTGGATTCTACTGCTGCCTACTTTTTTGTGTGTGGTGCCGTTGTTGTTGGTTTTTTTTACCCACCCAGACCGGAGCCATGGTGAAGTCTTTCGAGGTCTGCACTCTCCCAGTGAGGTGCGCGCGGTTCATCGTGCGCAAGCAGTGGTTCGTGACGGCGAGCGATGATATGCACGTCCGGGTCTTCAACTACAACACCATGGAGAAGGTGGGATGCTGTTTGGTTGTGGTGGTGTGGTGGTGGTGGTGGTGGTGGCGGTGATGGTTGGGCTTGTTGCGGGGGGTCGGAGGTGGGCGTTACTGTAGTTGTTCTCCCGTTAACTCGTCGCCAATTGTTTTTGTCCGTGGTCACAGCGCAGGCTCCAAAACAAACTCTGGAGTGGACCAGTGCAAGAAAAAAACCTGTGGGACCAAAACAAAAAAGGATAAGATTGAGTTGAATGAAATTGAAAACAAAACATAGCGGTCCGACACACGTGATGACGGAAGCACACCGCGCATCTCAAGCAAGAGGAGCACGAAACCAATCGAAGGGAATCAATACTAACGCAGGAAGGGAAACAACGCGTTGGGATAGTGTGGTGTCACTTTTGGGAGAGGGGGGGGAAAAAAAAAGTGCCACAAAGACGCGTCCTTACCGCGCGGCCAGTTTGAAAGGATTGGTATGTAAGTTGTGCTCTGCACTGCTGGGCATAATGCGGACATGTACGTACGAGATGCGTGCAGCTTTAGTCGTCTGCTTGTCCCCTTTCCATTCCGCGTTTTACCTTGGGGGGGCGTATGGAGCCTCAGAAAAATTAGGGTGAACCTCGATCGTAGAACGCCTCTATGGTGGGGATGGTGGGGATGGTGATTGGGGTGTTGGTGGGGGTAGTGATGGTGATTGGATGGTGATTGGGGTGATGGTTGGGGTGTTGATGGTGGCGGAGGCGGTGATGGTGGTGATGGGTGGTGGTGGTGGTGGTGGTGGGTGGTGGTGGTGGTGGTGGTGTGGTGGGTGGTGGTGGTGGTGGTGGTTGGGGTTGGTGGTTGGGGTGGTATAATGGTAGATGGGCGATGAAGATTGGCCTGCGTGTTTGCCCCGGCAACTTTTTGTACAAATTGATGACGCGTGTACGGCTTGGGCTGTAGCTAGTATTTTAGCTGTCTCACGATCGCTCCCTTGCTGTTCGCACCATACCCCCTGCTTCTCGAAAGGGATGCGTGGTCTCCGGGGTCGTTCCTGGTATGACAATTAATAAGACGAGCTACAAATGAGTGCGCCCCCCCCCAGCCCGTACGACTGCGGCCATGCGTGATATCGAGCATACCCCCCGTATCGAGTACACCCCTCCCCCGTCGGTTGACAACGACACTGTAGAACATGCCGCTCACTGCATGAGCTAGACGACCAGGGTACCGTTTTCTTTGCCTTTTTTTTGGGGGGGGGGGGGGGGGGGGGCGGTCGGTCACAGCTGGCGATCGAGGTGTAGATCATTTGTGCGCGGTGGAGAACCTTGCTGCGCCGCACACGCACAAGGGGAATGATCGTATCACATACCCGGTGGTGCTAACGGCGAGGCACCCAAGAGGCAGGTACATAGTGCCCCCATTGCTGCATCTGTAGAAGTGTGACCATACCGGGAAATTAATCTGTTCATTGACGCTGTCATCCTTCTGCGAGTCCGCCTCACAAGCGGTTCTTAGTGGGATGCAGCCTGCCCTTCATGAGACTCGCAGAACACCTCGCGCCGCTTCGCGCTTTGCACTACGTAGCGATGTCTGCCTGGTCGGTGGAAACCCGACGTGCTCCGTCCCGGCATGGCATGCGGGAGTCTATGGTCACACGTCTACGGCCCATGCATTGATATCGAGTATACCCATCCCCCCCCCCCCCACCCCCCCCAATCACCGCCATGCATGATATCGAACCCCCCACCCCCCAATATGGTCATACGACCACGGCCATGCACGATAATGAGTACCCCCCCCCCCCCCCCCCCCCCCCCCCCCCCCCCCCCCCCCCCATAGCCGTCTGGAAAGGTGTGAAAGGTCAATAATGATCGAATGAATAAGGCAAGGAACAAATGAGTTCGCCCCCCCCCCCCCCCCCCCCCCCCCCCCCCCCCCCCCCCCCCCCCCCCCCCTCCCCCCCTATTCACCAATTGCTCTGTTGTCTGACCTCAGGTCCAAGCGTGGGAGGCTCACACGGACTACATCCGCTACCTAGAGATCCACCCGACCCTGCCCTACGTACTCTCCGCCTCCGATGACATGAGCATCAAGCTGTGGGACTGGGACAAGCAGTGGGACTGCACGCAGGTAATGGTGGTGGTGGTGGTGGTGGTGGTGGTGGTGGTGGGGTTGGGGGGGGGTTGGGGGTGGGGTACGGGGTTCGCGGTTGTGGAAGTTGGGGGTGGTGGTGTCAATTGCTGACGTCGGTGGGAGCGGGGTTGAGTGGTATGGAAAGGGAGTGGGACTGCACGTAGGTGATGTGGCGGTGGTGGCGGTGGTGGTGGTGGTGGTGGGGTGGTGGTGGTCGAAGGGGAGTTGAGGGAGGGGAGGGGGGGGGGTATGGAGCTGGTGGCGGTGGGCGGTGGGGGAAAGGTCGGGGTTCGCGGTTGTGGGGGGTGGGGCTGGTGGTGTCAATTGCTGGCGTCGGTGAGAGCGGGGTTGAGTGGTAGGAAAGGGAATGGGACTGTACGTAGGTGATGTGGCGAGGGTGGTGGTGGTGGTGGTCGAAGGGGAGTTGAGGGAGGGGGGAGGGGGGGGGGTATGGGGTTGGTTGGTGGGGATGGGCGGTGGGGGAAAGGTGGTGGTGTTAGTGTTGAGTGTTCGCGGTGGTGGGGGTCGGGGTGGGAGTGGGACTGCAATGCAGGTAATACGGCGTCGGATGATGATGGTGGTGGTGGTGGTGGTATTGGTGGAAGGGGGGGGTTGGGGGGGGGGGTGACGGCTCGGAGGGAGGCGAAAGGGCGTGTTGCTAGTGGAGGGAGGCGGAGGGGGTGCGAGGGGAGTGATGATTCGGAGGGAGGCGAAGGGGTGTTGCTATTGTCCATGGGGGTGGAGGAGGGGTGGGGCGGTGGGAGAAGCAGCGGGACGGTACGGTGGTGGTTGTGGCGGCGGTAATGGTAGGAGGGGGTGAGCGGGGTTAGTGTTGTGAGGGTTTCTTGAGGGGGAGTTCGGATGGCAATGGGGCGTGTGGATACAGGGGTTCGGTTGGTGGTGGTGGTGGTGGTGGTGGTGGTGGTGGTGACGGGTGGGTGGGTAAAGAGTTGGGGGGGGGAGAAGGAAGAGGCGGTCATCTTAGCCGGTGGGATTAGTTGGTGGCGGGGGAGGGGGGGAGATGTGGTGATGGTGGACATGGTGGTGATCAAGTTTGGGGGGGGGCAGGAGTCGGGTAGTGGCGGTGGCGGGGTTTGAGTCGAGGGTCAGGGTGGTGCTGAGGGGAGGAGGCGAGGGTAATGGTAAGGGTCGAGTGGTGGAGGGTAAGTAGGTGGTCATTAGGGGGTCGGGGGTGGGGATCGGGTTGGGGTTGGGTGAAAGGGGAGTAGGTGGTGATCGCGGGATGATTGGTGTTGGTGGGGTCGTGAAGACAGTGCCGGATGGTGGCGGCGGAAGGGGGAAGGTGGTAGGGGGGAGGGCGGCGTCGGGGCTGGTGGGTGCGGGGGTGATGTTTCGGAGGAAGTGGTGTGTGAGTTGTATATTTTCGGTGCGTATGCCATGCACGCTTTTCTTCTTTTTTTTTCCAGCGTTCTTTTGCGCGCTCTGTTTTGCCTGGGCTCTCGTCTGTTCAATGCGATTGTTTTCAAATTTAATTGTTGTTTGGTGAAGTTCTCCGTTACGTTTAATTTATTTTTTTTTCACCCCCCACCCCCGCATGTGTGTACAGAAGGCATAATACGCATGGATGTCTGTTGTGCATGTGTCTTCAACAATTATTTTTCCAACGCTCCCTGCCGTCTGAAGGTGTTTGAGGGCCACTCCCACTACGTGATGATGGTCAAGTTCAACCTCAAGGACTCCAACACCTTCGCCAGTGCCTCCCTCGACCGGTACATACCGGTGCCAGGCAACTCTTGCCACTGATACACGGTAGTGCTCGCCTCTACAGTGCCGTCTGCCCGCTATAGTTGCCTGTGGAGTCGCTGGGCACAGACGAGATTTTACCAGTGTAGTGTGTAGCGTGTGGGGGGAGTAGTGCGGGTCTACCGCTTTTAGAAGAGTGCCGGTATTGTTGGCTTGCTCCTACCGGAACTACAGGGGGACGACTACTGTGCCGTTGTGTCTGCCGTCCTATCTATGCATGCGATGAAACGATCGAAAGTGTCAACGCCGAGCGTAGAAGAATGGGGTTCGTGGAAGTTTTCGGTCATGCCCGGCTCAGGGGTGCGCCGTGTGCTTGTGTGCGGCGTGTGCGCGTGCGTGTATGTGTGTGTGTTGGTGTTTTTTTTTTTCAAATTACTGAACACTCATCGTATGATCACTGCTGTTTTTTGTTTTGTTTTGTTTTTGTTGTGTTTCGTTTCGTTTGGTTTGGTTTGGTTTCGCTTTGCTTTTTGTTTTTTTCGAAATTGCGCCTGCCTGTCCCGCCAACCGCCACCGCGCGTCGTGTCGTGTCGTGTCGTGTCGTGTCGTGTCGTGTCGTGTGTCGCATCGCTTTCTCTCTTCAAATTCATCAGGACCGTGAAGGTCTGGGGGCTGGGTGCGCCTGTTCCCCACTTCTCGCTGGAGGGCCACGAGCGCGGTGTCAACGCTATCGACTACTTCCCTGGAGGGGACCGCCCCTACCTCCTGTCAGGTGCGCAAAAACATCCCCAGCAATTACGGGAGGACCATGGTAAATAGGACCAAATAGTGTTAGGAAAAATAGGGAAATACATAGGTTTTTGTGTGTACCATTGGTCCTATTTAATATGGACCCCCGTAACACAAATGGCAAGGCTACGCTAGCATTAACCAAAATAAACAGAGAACGCCATTCTTTTGAGGTATGCTATTACGGGGGTCCATAGTAAATAGGACCTACGGCACATATGAAAACGTATATATTTTCCTATTTTTACCAACAATGTTTGCGTCCTATTTACTATGGTGCCCCCGTAATAGCGTAAAAATATATAGAGCTATGCTGGCTACACCATAATATGGACCTGCTATCATCGTGGGGGAGACCGCACCGCGTCATTGCCTCTGGTCTTGAGCGAAGCTAAACAATATCTCGTGAACTCTCTGCTTCTAGTCAACGGTCCCCTTTTGAACAGTAAGTTGGATGCAGCTCACCCTTTGACGCGACCCCCCGACGTCTCGCGGCGGTTCGCGCTTGGTGCAAGAAGCACTGTCCGTCTGGTCGGCGAAACCCAGACGTTGCTCCGTCCCCGGCATTTGGTCTATGGTCGTACGACTACTTCCATGCATGATGATGAGTACACGCCCCTCCCCCCCCCCCCCTGCAATTGATTGTCGTCCCGTGCCCCCCCCTTTCGCGCTTGGTGCACGCAATGTCTGCCTGGTCGGTGAAAACCCGACGTGCTCCGTCCCGGCATTGTAGGGATGCGAGGGTCTATGGTCAAACGACTACGGCCACGCATAGTAATGAATACATGCCCTCCCCCCCCCCCCTCCCCCTCCCGCCCTCCCGCTCTCGACATGTCTTCGTTCATGGCAGGTTCGGATGACCGCACGGTGAAGATCTGGGACTACCAGACAAAGACCTGCGTGCAGACCCTCGAGGGGCACACCAACAACGTCTCCGCGGTGCTGTTCCACAAGCGCCTCCCGATCATCCTGTCCGGCGGGGGAGGACGGCACCGTGCGTCTCTGGTGAGACGGAGAGCGGGTGCACGCAGCGATAACCAAAGAAGAATTGAGATGAAGAAGGGGGCCGATGGATAGATAGATAGATACATAGATAGATAGATAGATAGATAGATGTATAGGATAGATAGATAGATAGATACATAGATAGATGTATAGGATAGATAAATACATACATAGATAGATACATAGGTAGATACATAGATAGATAGATCATGGCGGACGATTCTTTGTGGTTTCTTCCGATATAAATAGGCTTGAATTTCGTTTTTTTTTTTTTTTTTTTAATCCAAATCCGAGGCCACGCGTGAAAAGAGATTTTGCGGGATTTATCTGCGTAGAGGACAAGTCAATGGTGTTTTCTACACTTACTTCAGTGACCGCTTCACAATACACGTGCAATGGGGGGGGGGGGGGGGGGGGGGGGGGTATGGTTATTTTTTCCCCGGAAAAATTGGGGTCAGCGTCGGGTCTCAAGGAGATATTCACGTCGTGCGCACAGTAGATACAATGGAGTATTTTTTTTTATAAATTTTGAAATACGTCAGCTGTGAGTTCGACTGATCAAATAGTTGATATTCAACTTTGCAAGCTGCGTAATACAAGTATTTATGAAAATATCGGAAGAGATTGATAATCGATCCCCTGTGGAGAGAGTGCATGCAGCGGAAAGCCCAAAAAAAGAAGAAGAAGAAGGAAGGAAGGAAGGAAGGAAGGAAGAACAAGGGACACCTATAGATCGTGGCGGAGCATCGAGCCTCAGATCTTTGCTTGAATCGTACCGTGTACGTACATAGGTAATCGAACATTTTCGTGCAAATATTTCACGCCTACCGTGATCATTGACCGCCTGGTTCCTCGCCAGTCTTGAGTGAGAGAGGCTCCGCAGGACCTGCGCAGGACAGACGGCACGAGGTAGTTAGTGTAGATCATACACGACCGGGAAGAGATAATTAACCGATTTAGAACAGCGGTCTCTTTTTGGAGACAAACCAGTCAAATTTCAAGTAGTTTGTCCCGAACACGGGACTGCGGTTCTAAAACGGTTGAGGCGCACCCATCGGAGCGAAGACGTCTAATATTGTGTTGGTGACAGGACGAAAAACCAAAAACTAACGGAACGATACCGCTGGACATCCCAAGTATTAAAAAAAAAAATGCCATCATATTTCGGGGGACCTAGAGTAAATAGGACCTACGGTGGACGCAAAAAACTATGTAATTTACCTATTTTTACTGACAACGTTTGGTCCTGTTTTTACTATGCCCCCCCCCGCCGTGGTACTGTACAAACGAACCGGTGCGGCGGGGTAGGGTATTTTTCGGACTGTTTGTTTTTTTGTCTAGTTGTTGTTTTTAATATTAACATTACGGTAAGGGACCATAGTAAATAAGACCAAATATTTGTCAGTAAAAATGGGGAAATATATATACGGCGGACGATAGTATATGGGACCAAATTTTGTTAGTAAAAATTGGAAATATGTAGGTTTTTATGTTTACCGTAGGTCCTGTTAACTGCGGTCCCCCGTAATAGTGTGCTTTCAAGTATGCCACACGAAGGCAAGAAACAAAGAGTATACACCCCCCCCCCCCTCCCCCCCCCCCCCCCCCCCCCCCCCCCCCCCCCCCCCCCCCCCAGCGCGCCCGCTCCCTTCATGCGACTCATCGAACACACGACGCCTCGCGCGTGGTGCAAGCAAATGCCTGCCTCTGGTCGATGAAAACCCGACGTTGCTCCGTCCCGGCATTGTAGGGATGCGAGGGATTATGGTCGTACGGCTGCGGCCATGTATGACGTAAGTATCCCCCCCTCCCCTGTGTGGTGGTTTTGTGTTTGCAGGCATTCGACTACGTACAGGGCGGAGACCACCCTCAACTATGGCATGGAGCGCGTCTGGGCCCTTGCTGCCTCTCCTGACAACAATAAGGTAATTCGTCACATGGCACAAGTACTAGCAGTAGTAGTAGTAGTAGTAGTAGTAGTAGTAGAAGCATAGTAGCAGAACTAGTAGTAGCATAGTAGCAGTAGTGATGAGAAAAGCTTCGTTTTTCGTGTAGTTTCCGCTATATGCGCTGTTTGAACGTTGGCGTTATTTATTAACGTTTTTCTTGATTGTATATGATACCGCATAACACACGCACGCAAAATAATATAGCGTTCGCTCCCGCTGGTTTTAAAAAAATTCCGAGCTGATGTTGGGGACGAGGCGGACGGTACGTAAAACGCTGACCGCTTTTGCCTAATACAGTGTATGTGCGTCGTTCAACATTAAACCGTTCTTTGTTTCTTACCCGTCGACATCCGTCTGGCGGAACGGGCGTCCGTGCCGACATTTCGATCCTAGAGACATGCAAAAGCTCCATGGTCGCAAGGCTACCACATCGAGAGATTTGTTCCACACGTCGTTAATGCAGTAGGCAGGAGTAGAGAACAATATGCCAATGTCGCCGCGTACCGAATGCGACAAGCGCGACATACACGTTCTGTGAAAAGAGAAAAAAATCGAAAAGAAACAAATCTGTGGGAAGATGCGGCGGTTGCGGCGGGGACCGCCGCCGGCACGATTAACGTAGAAGTGTGGTGAGCTTAAGCGTGCTGTCTTGTTCAACTAGAACCTAATCAGTCCGCCGGAGGACACAGAAGAAAAACAAAAAAGGATGTGTAAAAGAAAACGAGGTCTCTCCCGAATCCGCCCTTTTCTTGGGTCCGTCCCCCCCCCCCCCCCCCCCCCCCCCCCCCCCCCCCCCCCCCCCCCCCCCCCCCCCCCCCCCCCCCCCTCGTTTTTTGGAAAAAGTGATGAACTCGGAGACTTTATCTCGCGGGGGGGGGGGGGGGGGGGGGGGGCGGGGCGGGGGGGCGTGTGTGTGCCAGCTGTATGTATCGGCCCGCTACAGCGTCCTCCATCCCTCTCTCTCCTCTCTCTCTCGCCGCCATCCTCATGGATTGACCCAGACAACCCCTCCTCCCTTCGTGTAATACAAGCCCCCCCCCCCCCCCCCCCCCCCCCCCCCCCCCCCCCCCCCCCCCCCCCCCCCCCCCCTCCACCCCCGCCTTCCACGTGTGTATGTATGCAAACACGGTTGACTTCGACGGGATGGATTAATTGATCGATGGATTGATTGACTGATTGATTGATTGATTGACTGATTGATTGATTGATTGATTGATCAGGTGGCGATCGGATTCGACGAGGGAACGGTGGTGCTCAAGCTCGGCCACGAGATGCCGGTGGCGTCCCTCGACACGCACACCGGGAAGGTGCGTGCGTGAACATCGCAGTCGTTTGTCCCCAAAGCGGGACAGCAGTGTTGCGCCCTATAGGGGTCGAAGGGGGGGGGGGGGGGCATGGCAATCAAGACCCACCCTTCACTCAAAAAGCTACATGTTCCACTATTTTTACTAGTTACATTTGGTCATGATTGATACGTTCCCCTCTGTGTAGTATTACGGGGGCCCGTATTAAATAGGACCTACGGCACACACGATAACCCGTGTATTTCGTGATTTTTACTATTACGGGGGTCCATAGTTAACACCAGGTAGGACCTATGGTGTACGTAAAAACCTATACCAGGTATATTTTACTTTTTTTACTAACAGTATTTGGTCCTATTTACTATGGTCCCCCGTAACGTAATAACAATGCTTGGTCTTTTGTGCTATGGTCACCCGTAACAGTACGTTTGGTATGTTTCAGCAGTCAAATCCTGAGTAGCTTTGTCTACAAAACTAGGACTGCAGTTTTTTGTACAGCACCGCCCACGGCAGGTAGTAGCGTGCGTCTTGTCTCAGTAGGTGACCCGGCCCGACCCGGCCCGGCCCGGCCCGCGAAGTTTTGCCAGACCCGTGAATAAGCCGTCTGGTAAAACATGACTGCCGATTTTTATGTGCGTACACCGTGTGCTACGTGCTGAGGTTTATCTCGTACATACCAGGTATATGCTTCAAACCTCCAGGGTAATATACTGATAACCTATTTGCCTGGCGTACCTGTGATATACTCATGAACTGGTTGCCTGGCGTGCCTGGTGGGGATGTAGTTTTTGTTCGTTTTGTGTACTGGTACGTTCTTGGAAAAAATTCTGAAGTGCTCCCTGGATGGGTGGGCCTTCCTGATATGATGTTACGGGGGGTCCATAGTTGTTAGGTCCTATGGTATACATAAAAACCTATATATTTACCTATTTTTACTAACAGCATTTGGTCCTATTAACTATGGTATGGTCCCTTTACCGTACCGTAATAATCGGTGTTTTCCATGAATGTGGTCTTCCTGCTGCTAGGTTGTCTGGGCGGTGAACAGCGAGATTCAGACGGCGTCGCTGAAGGGCTTGGTGGGAGACGGCTCGGACGTCAAGGACGGAGAGCGCCTGGCCATCATCCCCAAGGTTTGCACGAGGGGAGGAGGGGAGGAGGGGTAGGGGTGGGGTCAGGCGGTGGGTGTTTAGTCCTCATGTCCTGCATGGTCGTAGTCGTATGACGATGGACCCCCCCCCCCCCCCCCCCCTCCGGGATGTACGTCCGGGATGTAACGACTGTCACCTAACTTATTCAAGATACATATTAACGACCTCATAGTAGCAGTCGAGGCAGCAAGTCAGGGAGTCACGGTAGGGGAAGACATGGTGTCGGGATGTTTGCGGATGACTTCGTGGGGATATCAGAAACACCCGAAGGATTGCAGAAACAAATAGAAAAGGCGCTAGAATACACCAGGAAATGGAGGGTGACGGCGAACTTCAAGAAATGCGCAGTAGTTGTTTGCAACGAAGATAAGGTAAACCCGGTAAATTTCAGTTGGAAGTGGGGAGAAGATGAATTGCCGATCGTAGACCAGTATACGTACCTTTGCGTAGAGATCTCAAAAGACTGCTCTTGGGATACACATATAGCAAAAGTAATAGGAAAGGGTAAGGCACAAGTAGGCAAGATGGATGCGATCCTAACAGACTCGAACCTTGACACTAGGATTAGGAGATGTATCTTGATGAATGTGATAGTACCAAAGCTAGAATATGCAAGAGAAGTATGGGAAGGGAACGCGAAACTCGTAAAACAGTTGGAAATAGTGCAAATGACAGCAGCTAAAAAAATCCTAAGATGCTCAAGTACGACTAGTAATACAGTATTAAGAGCAGAACTGGGAATGCGCCCATTCAAGACGAATAGAGACATGAGAAAGTTGAACTGGCAATATAAAGTAAGGAACATGCCAAAAAAGAGGTTGCCAGCCATAGTTGATAGAGCTGTATGGGAGAAAGTAACAAAAGGGCGTAGTTGAGAAAGTATGGAAGGATATAGGGGGAAACCAAGAAGAGGTGATGTCCGCCGGGAAGTTTGGGAGGTACAAGACAGAAATAGAAGAAAGGATAGAAAGAAGGGAAAGGCTAGCGCTAAGAAACAAGGTGGAATCGGAAAAACACTTAAGAGATATACGGGGGATTGAGGGAAGGAATAGGAATGAAAACGTATTGGCATGGCCCAATGGACTTCGCGAAAACGCTGAAACTGCGGTTTCGTGTAGGGGACCTGGACCTGCCAGAAAGAAGAAAGAGGTACACCAGTAGCCGGGAGGAGGAGGAAGTAGACGCACAGATGTGCCCGTGTGGCAAATCAAAAGAGAGTAGAACTCACATAGTAGGAGAATGTGAAATATACAAGGAGGAACGGGATATGTTGGAAGAGGAGATGAGGAACATAGACGAATGTGACATGGAGGAGTTTGATACACTGAATAGCAGGGGGGGAGAAAACGATCGCTATCCTAGGAGGTAGATGGCGGCCACAGGAGGCCAAACAGGAAGGGGATAAGATTAGCAAAACGTTTCTATGTAATACATGGAAACAACGTAATGAGCGTCCAATTGTTGGAGGTGTCTCTATTAGGAGTAGGAACGGTGCTCCGTCTCCAAAGGGATGCGTGGTCAATGGTCAAATGACTAAGGCAAGCAACAAATGAATACGCCCCCCCCCCCCCCCCCCCCCCCCCCCCCCCCCCCCCCCCCCCCCCCCCCCCCCCCCCTATATATGCAACAGGACCTCGGGTCCACCGAGCTGTACCCCCAAAGCCTGAAGCACAACTGCAACGGGCGCTTCCTGGTGGTGTGCGGTGACGGCGAGTACATCATCTATACTTCCCAGGCGCTGCGCAACAAGTCCTTCGGCTCGGCCCTCGACTTCGTCTGGTCCTCCAACGGGACGGGGGACTACGCGGTTCGCGAGACCAGCACCCGGGTTAAGACGTTCAAGAACTTCAAGGAGCAGGTGGGTGGGGGGAGGGAGGGGGGGGGGGGGGGGGGGGGGGGGGGGGGGGGGGGAGGTTAGGTGAAGGGGGGGGGGGGGGGGGGGGGGGGGGAGAGGATGGTACGGCTTGTTCGAGTGTTTTATCGTGTGTGTTTTTTGTCTCTAATATTTTTGCGTTTTTTTTTTGTCACTTTTGTGATTTTTTTTTTTTTTTTTTTTTTCGTGTTTTGTTTCTTGTTTTTTTTTTTTTTTTTTGTGTGTGTTTTTGTTGTGTTTTGTGGGTGTTTTTGCGTTTTGTTTGGTGTGATGATTTTTTGTGTTGTCTCCGGGTTAGGTTTCGATGGTTCGTTCCTTGCCTGACCCTAACGTTCTGAGCTTTGCGCTTTTTCGGCTAGCGCTGGGTGTAGGTGTTTTTTGGTTATTATGTACCCCTGGTATGTGGCGTTCTTGACAAACCCCTTTCCTCCCTTCTGCCGTATGTCCGTCTGTTTCTGTTTTTGTTTGTTTCTGTCTGTCTGTCTGTCTGTCTGTCTGTCTGTCTGTCTGTCTGTCTGTCTGTCTGTCTGTCTGTCTGTCTGTCTGTCTGTCTGTCTGTCTGTCTGTCTGTCTGTCTGTCTGTCTGTCTGTCTGTATGTCTTTCTATCTGTCTGTTCGTCTGCCAATCTTCTCCTCCACCTCTCCCTCTGCCGTTCGATCTGTTTCCTGGACACGTCCTATCGCACCGATACGTTTTATGGACATGCTTCATCGACGCCTTTCATCGACATTTTTGCATCGACACATTCTCATGGTTTCATTTCACCTGCGTCCAGTACACGCTTCGCCCCCCAATATCTTCGGCGGAAGGACTTTTCGGGGGCGCCTGTCTGGGCGTGAAGGGGCCCGACTGCATCGTCTTCTTCGACTGGAACGAGGGCGTCATGATCCGGAAGATCGACATCGTTCCGAAGGAGGTACGAACGTGTACTTATTTATTTATTTTTTTCTAAACGCTTCAATTTTGTGATGGGGTTGTCGACCCTCATCGAGTGTTGTCGACAACATCGGGATCAACACCACAAGACCAGCATCGATATGTCGGAATCGTCGCCCGATATGTCGGAATCGTCGCCCGAGGCAGGTACGTGAAACAAAGATAAATGTGCTGTAGATGTTGAGTTTGCGGTACGCGGTCGACCTGCCTCGATGCCCATGCCGTGGCAGCACCATAGGGCCAAGTATCGATACACTTATCGGAAATCGATCCCCGTCGGATCGGCATCGATGTCGGGATCTATCGACACCGCTCTAAATCGACATGCTCCCAGAGGAGGCAAGTAGACATGATTAGGCGCGAGTCGACGAGGGCTAGGAAACCGGCCGATGTTCTTCCCCGCGATCAAGAACAAAACGGAGGCACCGTGCCGTAGGGAGGAGGCGGGAGGAGCGCCCGCTCGTGTCACTTCCGTGTCTGAGTTTCTGCTGGGAAGGAGCGCGAGAGTGGGACGAGGATAATTTATGGGACGAGGACAAAAAGCAAAAAGAGCGAACATACAACCAAACTATTCCGGGGGGCTATAGTAAATAGACCAAATGATGTCAGTAAAAATAGGGAAATATGTATTTTTTTTTTTTGAGTGTGTGTACCGTAGGTCCTGTTAACTACGGTAGCAATCATGCCGTTGTGTGGTGTACATACACATGGGGGGGGGGGTACGTGGTGATTTTTTTTGGGTTTGTGGTCGGTTCTAACTACTGTACACCCGCTCGTAGTATTACGCTCGGCCTGCGTCGATATCGATGTCGGGGATCAAAAGCGTGAGTGTCTCGTCTGTGCGTACGCGCCGTGGACCTTCAGTGCGTGCGAGGCGATATCGGTCAGATATCTACGGTGTTGTTTATCAACGCAATTTTATCAGGGCACGGGTTGAAATGTCAAATGTGTAGGCTTCGTGTATCTGTTTGATTTTTCGCGGTGCAATAGTTATGGTATTTTTGTGTTTATTTTGACCGGAAGGGATGCTCGCCCTACCATGTATCAGTGTTATTAACACTACCTGGTACCATGGTGTGCGTTAATATAAGTTGTACTATTAGTAGCACCAATCAGCGCCAACACTATCTTTAGCGCCCAAGTGCTGATCCGTCACTCCCCGTTGACTGCGCTACAGCCCGTCATTTTGCAGGAACGTTCCCAGGAACGTTCCTCGCAACGATCCCTGCAACGTCGCCCTCTGTTTATCTCCTATCTACCCGTACAACTCCTGCCCTCCCTCCCTCCCTCCCTCCCTCCCTCCCTCCCTCCCTCCCTCCCTAGACAGCTGCGTTCTCCTCCCCACCTCTCCAGAAATTCTCCTCTTCCCTCCCTTCCTGCCCTTCCTCTCCCCCTCCCTATTAAAAACTGATTCTCGCCGTCCCCCCTTCCCCCCCTCCCTCCTTCCCTCCCTCCTT
>JASSKH010000217.1:0-34014 GCA_031763025.1 Macrocystis pyrifera
CCCCCCCCCCCCCCCCCCCCCCCCCCCCCCCCGCCCATCACGGTCATACGACTACGGCCATACATGATATCGCGCACCCTCTCCGCCCCCCCCCCCCCTTGATGGCCTGCGTCTGTTGTGTCGCTGTGTTGCAACCTTTGCGTGTCGCATTATTATTACACTATTAATACTGCCACTACCGCTCTAAATACTTGTCTCTGCGGGATGTGCGTGATGCCATCTCGGCATGAAGGCGTCCGCTCCGTCCTCGGCCCCCCTACACCAATGATGCCAACCTTTTGACATCTGCCGGCCTCCTTCTGCGTGCAACCGTTGGGTGCACACCCACCACCACCACCACCACCATCATCATCATCATCAGCATCGTCCTCCTCCTCCTCATCATCACCATCGTCCTCCTCCTCCTCATCATCATGATCGTCCTCATCATCAACATCATCATCATCATGATCGTCCTCATCATCATCATCACATCACCAGGATGAAATATTATAAGAAAGTGAAAGCCCTATCCCACATGATTATACAGCACAGGACAACCTGCTACAGCAGTACTGCTGTATATAGTATTATTGTACAAAAAGAAAACGATCAACAAAAAAGGCAAGGCTGATACCTACAGGGGACAAGAAATAAAAAAGAAAATCGGGAGTCGCTAGCAACAGTTGCCCTGAAGTTATAGTCGAGTAGAACGCGCCCATTCTAAAAAAAAAAAGAGAATAAGAAACCCACCATTGATTGGCTTTTTTCTTGTCTCTTTTACCAGTACTACTCGTACTACTGTACCGTAAGTTTCCTGCTCAGATTTACATACAGCAGTAGCGGTCCTGCTGTGCTACTTACCGTGTACGGGTAGGGACACAAAAAAACTAACCGCAAACGAAGAACGAGCAGTCCTACTACTGCTTGCGGTTGAGTTGGTCGAGTTGGTGTGTCAATGGCGACACAAACAACCGACACACACATACGTATACAGAGGACAGAGACAGAAGGGACCCGAAGGGAAAAACGTCAACAGAACCGGAAAAAAGAAAGAAAGAAAGAAATAGCAAAGTAAGGGTCACACAAATATAACAATAAGGGCAACCACCACCACTATTAACTGTTAATAAAGGTGACGCGGCCGACACAGAATGACCACAGACAGGGTACGGGGGGGGTAGATGAGGAACCAGATGGTTTCCAGCAGCAGCAGCAGCAGCAGCAGCAGCAGCAGCAGCCACCGTAGAAGATCGTGATCTGGCCGAGATGTGCATACTTTTAGAACCGCACAGTGAGTGCTGTTTTAGGGACGAAGTATGCGTACGTAGTTATTAGGAGGGTCATTCTTATCTTGGAGAGCCTTTTTCCCCATAATTTTCCATGTTTATTTCGCGCAATTTTTTCAATCTTCGAGATTTTCCTGATTTTTTTTTTCCAAAATAATAATTTTTGTGTGAAATGAAATTTAAACAAAACAAGATTTTTCGAACCTCAGAATTTGACTGGTTTGTCCCCCAAACGGGACAGCGGTCCTAAAAGGGAAGGTGATGCACACACCCCGGACAACAACACCAACAAACATCCATCAACCAACAAACTCTGATCATACTCTACCACCAGTCAGTACAACAACCCAAAAACAGCACAAGCAGCAGCATTGCAGCAGACTCCAATAATGGCCAATACGCACAATAACAAGCAGAGAAGAAAAGTCTTAGAAACGAAGCAAGATACGTTTGTTTTGTGGGTTTTTTATTTGCTTGGTTTCAACATGCGGTGGAACTCCCTGTCGGCTTGTATGAAACGGGGGTGAAACCCGATCTTCTTGTGTTCACGTTGGACACTTTTCGAGCCCCGCGTGCACACAGACTTCTTGCTTGACCCAGGTACTACCTACCCAAGGCAGGCCTTCCGGCACACTTTTCAAGCACTGAGCAAGCAATGGACATGGCAGGCCATTACGCGGAGAGGGAGCACCCGCCCGATGGTGAGCTGCTTTTGAACCAGAACCACATGCTCCTTGCTGGTAGACCGCGTTTCTGCCCCTTGCCCCTCCCCTGCCCTACCCGTATAGCGCTCTTCTCCGGGGCTTCGACTTTTTTCTACGCGGCACGCTGGGCGAGCTCGGCCGACGTCGCTGCTCACGACTCTCGCAGTCCGTCTCTTTGGCATCGGTTCCGCGTCGTTGCAGTTGGTACATGCTTCAGGCTGTAGAGCAGGCCATGAAGTAGTTTGGCTTTTTGTGGCAAGTAGGGACCCTATAATAGAGAGTCAGATCATCCAGGCTGAGATAAAATCTGTATAAACCTCGCATACATATGCCTATATGTGCGCTGCATTCACCGGTGCGGCAATTTTTACGGAGTGGCACAAGGCTCGCGTGTCATGATTGGCGTGATAACATTAACTAATATCAGGTAGCATCTATTATGCATGCTACAATGTAACCTTCAATATACGCGTTGTCCTACTATTAATATATACAAAAAAGCAAAGCTTCGTACCGGTACCAGACTATACACACAGTGTCTGTCCTCTCAATCTGGACTTCTGTATTTATTTAAGAACCTGCCGCGGTTGCTGTCTTGGCTCCAGGTATAAGGTATAGAGAGTAGCCTCGCCTACGTATTATAGCACCAGGTACACGTACACTACTACTGCTGTATGCGATGTACGTACATGCAGCCAGTGCAAGTATACTAGGCCCGCCAATAAGAAAGTGCCCAATAAGAAAATATAATACTCACTTTTTGGAGAACGCTAAGAAAATTCTGCTAAGAAAAACGGCTCACAGAGGTGAACTCGAGACTAAATCCTACTGTACGGTATATAATAGCCCATGCTCAAGGTTATTTGAAGATCGCCCCCCGATAAGAATCTCAGGCTTGCCCAGATTAATTACGTAGGTGTTTCTTGTTGGCGGGCCCATACAGGCTCCTTCGCGATGGAAAAAGATACACCGCATATTTATTAATGTTGAGTATCAACTATTTAATCAGTCGAACTCACAGATGACGTATTTCAAAATTTATAAAAATAATGTTAATAGTATCCTTCGCAAATATTGACGAGCGCACCAGAGCGCAATCTCCTTACGACTTGTTGCCGTGGTGCTACCTGTTCTTGCCATGAACCTCGTAATCGAGTACTACAGCAGTACTGCTGTGCTGCTGCACGTGCGCTCTGGGACGTTCAGAGATATATCGCTCTTCCAAATAAATACCAACAGTAAATATATCGCCAGAATAGCCCATTTGAGCAGCAGAGGGCTAATTGCACAGACAACGACGGCTACCGGCAACAGAGTGAAATCGCTCAACAGTCGCAGTCGGCAACGAACGTGATATCGAAGCGCAGAGCGAATGTTTCCTCGCACCACAGAGCCCTGTCTATTCTCGTTCACTGCCTACAGCAGTCCCAATTCAGGTACGTACAGAACGGGGTTTCCAAGAATTTTCGCGGGCTTCGCCTACGGAATTAAAGTAATTTAAGTCTGGCCCGGTACTATGGGCTATGACGGTCCTTGCCACCAGAGGAGCGGTACACGAAATATTCGCCCGAGCATAACCGCAAAATACCTCGTGGGTTCAACTCGGCTTGAGATCATCACTTTCATCTTGCTGCTTGCCGCTGCTGCTGCTGCTGTACAGAACTATTAATAGACGACCATTTAGATGACCATTTGAGCACATTTTTTGTCCCCAAAGTTGTAAAAAATACTTGGAATTAGTGATAGGAGATAAAATGTACTCAATTCGAGTGCGATTTCAGCGATAGCAATCGCTCGACGATTAGCGATCCTCAACAGAATCTGACAGTCTCGGAGTGTGTTGACCAATGACGATGAGCCACGCCGCGTGGCCTGTGGCCCACCTCCTTCCCAAGGCAATACAATGATGCATTGAGTCCGCAAGCGCAAGGCGACAAGGAGGCGCCAGGGAGACACGATGGACGACGTGGAGGACCTAGGGACGGTCAATGCACCCACCTGCCTGTGCAGGAACATCTATTATATAGCCCTCGTACGGGGCAGGAGGCTGCTGCTTGACAAGAGACGCGGTCTGGCTGCGATTGATGAGGCCGCATTGTTGCAACGTGGCTGCGAGATCAGACTTACCCCCCCGACGGGCACTGCGATCTCCATTCGGTGTCCCTGGGCAAACACAACAAGCATGCGGACGGTGAGATATTGCAAACCTGTCGTATTGAAATCGAAGAGGAATGCATACACGAGCTTTTCGGGGAATACTGGGACGACGACCAAGAGGTGTCGCGCGAAGCGGGGGGAAAACTGGCAAAGCTCGTCTTTTAACGGGGTGTACGCTGCAAAGATCCGGTCGTAGGCGGACGGAGACTCAAAACTAACGCGGAGGTGATCGTCACCTCCATTCCTGATCAAACCGGATCGTGGCTCTCTGTCAGTCAGTTGGCGTTGGTTGGCTTCGGTGCGGAAACTAATCTGGCCGCTTGGGAAGCCAAGGCCGGACGGGGGGATCCAGCTATACGAGAACGAAGGCGTCTTACGAGGATTGTTTATCTGCTGTGCCGCTGACCACGACTTCGTGCACCTTCTGTACATGCAGCACCGGCGGTTGTTCCTTGGAGGGCCTAGCACATGGAAGGCATCCAGTGCGCGACCCTCTTTTGGTGCAAACGGGGCTCCGGTGACACACAACCACTTCGATAACACCAAGATACCTCCGCAATTCCTCACGTTTCTGCCTGCCTACCAGCCTCCTTCGATGAATGGGATGTCGTCGTCCGACACGAAGCAAGCCGCGGGCGGCGGGCCCGGTAGCGCTTGGTCTCTTGGTTTCTCGGAGAATCGCCGCTACCTCCATCGGCAGCGCTCGTTTCCCGCACACGGTTCTAACATGGTGCATTGAAGTCTCCTATTAATAGCAAGCACGTGGCTGCAACGCAGGGTACAAAAAAAGGTCAGGAGAACAAACACACACACACCTGACTACAGACGACGCTGTAAGTAGGAGGGACGCCCCTGCGTTCCGCGGTTGCTGATACGTCGTCAAAGGAGACGCCCGCGATCACCGCCGCCAGACTAACCCCGCACAGACCGCGATGCACGCTGGCACCCGCCTTTCGCTCCTTGGAAGACAACCCACCGGGCAATGCAACAGGGTGGTCCTCACATTAATGCTGGGCAACTGCTGTAGCCGCGTCGAAAGCAAACTCCCGCGTTCTGGGAGAATGGTGTTCGGCAACCAGCTTCGGCTGGTGGTAAATCGCAAGTGCCTCGACGTTGTCGAACGCTTCGAGGGCAACGACTTCCGGGTATGCCGGCTGCGCCGTGATGGTGTCTGGTACGTGGTGCCACTGCCTCAAGACTTGTCGTATGCCCGTGTCACTAAAAACCGCGGCTTGGAGGCTTTGGACCCCTGCCCAGCATTATTGTGAGGACCACCCTGTTGCATTGCCCGGTGGGTTGTCTTCCAAGGAGCGAAAGGCGGGTGCCAGCGCGCATCGTGGTCTGTGCGGGGTTTGTCTGGCAGCGGTTATCGCGGGCGTCTCCTTTGACGACGTATCAGCGACCGCGGAACGCAGGGGCGTCCCTCCTACTTACAGCGTCTTCCGTAGTCAGTGTGTGTTTGTTCTACTGCCCTTTCTTTGTACCCTGGGTTGCAGCCACGTGCTATTAATAGGAGACTTCAATGCACCATGTTAGAACTGTGTGCGGGAAACGAGCGCTGCCGATGGAGGTAGCGGCGATTCTCCGAGAAACCAGGAGCCCAAGTGTTAGCGGGCCCGCTGCCCGCGGCTTGCTTCGTGTCAGACGGCGACATTCCGTTCATTAAAGGAGAGGCTTTGACGTTATTCTTACGGGAGTAATTGAGCCATCAGTGAGATACCACTCTACTAAAACTAGAATTCTAACCCTGTATCGTTAGCCGGGCTGGTAGGCAGGCAGAAACGTGAGGAATTGCGGAGGTATCTTGATGTTGTCGAAGTGGTTGTGTGTCACCGGAGCCCCGTTTGCACCAAAAGAGGGTCGCGCACTGGATGCCTTCCATGTGCTAGGCCCTCCAAGGAACAACCGCCGGTGCTGCATGTACAGAAGGTGCACGAAGTCGTGGTCAGCGGGACAGCAGATAAACGAACCTAAGACGCCTTCGTTCTCGTATAGCTGGACCCCTCCGTCCGGCCTTGGCTTCCCAAGCGGCCAGATTAGTTTCCGTGCCGAAGCTAACCAACGCCAACTGTCTGACAGAGAGCCACGACCCGGTTTGATCAGGAATGGAGGTGACGATCACCTCCGCGTTAGTTTCGAGTCTCCGTCCGCCTACGACTGCATCTTTGCGGCGTACACCCCGTTAAAAGACGAGCTTTGCCAGTTTTCGCTCCGCTTCGCGCGACACCTCTTGGTCGTCGTCCTAGTATTCCCCGAAAACCTCGTGTATCATGCATTCCTCTTCGATCTCAATACGATAGTCTTGCAATATCTCGCCGTCCGCAGGCTTGTTGTGTTTGCCCAGGGACACCGAATGGAGACCGCAGTACCCGTCGGGGGGGGTATGTCTGGTCTCAAAGCCACGTTGCAACAATGCGGCCTCATCAATCGCAGCCAGACCGCATCTCTTGTCAAGCAGCAACCTCCTGCCCCGTACGACGGCTAGATGTTCCCACAGGCAGGTGTTTGCATTGACGGTCCCTAGGTCCTCCACATTGTCCATCGTGTCTCCCTGGCGCCTCCTTGTGGTCTTGCGCTTGCGGACTCAATCGGTGCTTGCTGTGCCTTGGGAAGGAGGTGGATCGAGCCGCACGCCATCAAGGCCACACGCCACGCGGCGTGGCTCATCGTCATTGGTCAACACACTCCGAGACTGTCAGGTTCTGTTGAGGATAGCTAATCGCCGAGCGATTCCTGTCCCTGAAATCGCACTCGAGTTGGGTTCGTACTTTTTATCTCCTCTTACAAACTCCTAAGTATTTTTTTATAAATTTTGGGACAAAAGACATTTTTTCCCCAAATTCGTAGTCGTCTAGTTCTGTATGGGTTAATGATGATGATGATGTGCTGCGCTATGCTGCCAATCAATAGTGCTGCCCATGGGGCATATACCACACCAGACCATGACGTCAATACATCAACATTGCATCTGACCATCCCATCCCGCAAACTTAACTGCTGCTGTTGTGGCGGCAACTGGGCACCCCACGTCTTCCCGTCACTTTATCCCAGCAGAGGCCAGGAGTAGCAGGAACCCTCAAGCCGGCTCCGGTTTCAACGACAGCACGGTGAGCGGAAAATTAATCCACGCTACGTACGAACGTGGAAGCTTCTTTTTTTCTTCTTGTTTTTCAAGCGTTTTCCCATATTTTCGCCATTTTTCATATTTTTTTTTTCGCGAAAAAGATCTTCGTATTTCTTTTCCCGAATATTTTGGTGGATTTGTGGATTCGGAATGTTTCATGCGCATTCGGATTTTAGGAGATCGTGAGCGGAAAATTTGCTCCACGCTTTCGTACGTTCGAGCAAGAACCCTTTCTCTTCAACATGTGTTTTTTTCCCCTCTTTTTTTCTGTTTGAATTTCGCAAAAAAAGTCACCCCAAAAGCAAAATGGTCTTCGTTTTTCGTTTTTCGTTTTTTTTTTCCCGAATAATTCGATGGATTGTGGATTCGGATTTTTTCATTTGTCATTCCGTTTAGAACCCTTTTTTTTCTTGGGCGTGTATGTGTCTTTCCCCTACTAAAGGGTGCGCGAGTACACAGCAGTGTTGCTGCTGTATCATGTATGGTACTGCCCCGGGTGGTCGCCATGTTGCCTGGCTGCCAGCAGCACAGCCGGCGAACAGCATCCTTTACCGAGTATTAATACATATATACGTACTTGGAGGACTCGGGTAGCTGTGTGTGTTGTATTACAGGAGCAGTAATAGTACTGTATAGTGCTTTGCGTATACTCGTTGCTAGTACTGTATTGCTGTGGTTCTTCTGACTGTAGTACCGTGGAAAAGCTAGTTTGTACGTATAATGTCAGTGGGTCAGCATGTCAGCGCATTTAGCTCGATCCTACGTACCTACGTACCTACGCACCAGGCACCCCGGGTACATACATAGGAGGTATGATACGAGCACATGATAGCCCAACTGTTTGAATAAAGCGTCTGGATTTCCGTTCGTGGCATCATCACCAAATAGTCCCGTTGGATGTCGAACGGCAATCGAGTTCGATACTACGTACCGCTGTACGAGTACCTGGTACATACGTATGGCGTGAGAATAATAGCTCAACTATTTGACTAGAATGTCTGGATTTCATTAGATCACCACGTAGTACTGCTGTTGGATACGTTCTGAACGATAGTCGAGTTCTCGATACACTCATACCGATGCCTAGAACACTAATCGACACACGTACGATTCCGAAATTCGGTACATGAAGGCTTTCGCTCAGCGTCAGCATGAAAACACGGGGATGCCAGGAGATGATGGAGGATAAAACACGTTCGATACGATATGTCAAGCGTTCGATATTTCGATGTATCGATTTCGATATATCGTTATGTCGATAAATCATAACATCGATATTTCGATATATCGAACCTTTCGGTACGATATCCAACACTATCACCAATACGTCTGACGAAAAGCCGTCCTGTTGGCTGCTGAACCTCTCTGAGGACATCACCCAGGGGGATTACCGATCTATCTACGTCAGGATAAATGTACAGCACTATGCACCTGGTGAACTTCACGAGATTTTCTGTGTTGCGTTGTACGAATGCATGCAGGTTTGCTACAGCAGTACAGCATCCGCAACTCTCTGCCTTTCAGCTTATACTTTTGTCGCTCTTCCGTGCGTATGAGTATCGGCTAATGAAATCTCGCCGCCGAATTTTGCGACTCGAATCGTGCGCAACACGTACGTATTTGTACAACAGTCCTTGCGGTATGGATACGACCATGAGCGGGCGATGGCATGGGTGGCGCCGGTGAGGTCGGCGGAGGCAGCAACACCGAACCTCGCCACTGCTCCAGCCTCGGGCCGCGTCCGCCGGGTCCCCCGGGTGCGCGACCAAGGTAGTGCACTCAGGAAGAAACGGGAGATTTTGTGCCAGCAAGACAGTAAGGTGTTTCGCCGGAGGATTCCGTACGGCGGCCGTGGTGTTGGTCGTGTTGGTGGTGTCGGTGGTGTTGGTGGTGTTGGTGGTGGTGGTGGTGGTGTTGGTAGCGGTGGTGGTGTTGGTGGTGTTGTTGGTGGTGGCGGTGTTGGTAGTGGTGTTAGTGGTGGTGGTGGTGGTGGTGATGTTGATGGTGGTGATGGTGGTGGTATTGGTGGTGGTGATGGTGGCGGCGGTGGTGTTGGTGGTGTTGGTGGTGGTGGTAGTAGCAGCTGCGGCAACAACAGTGACCTTCACGTCGGCTCCGCGGTGCGTGTGAAGCCCGCGACATCTCTCCCTGGAGTATGCTTGCCGGTGAGAATGCTTGAACGGGTTTGCAGGTGTGAGTGGGTCGGTGGGTGGGTCGGTGGGTGGATGTGGGAGGTGGTACCTCGAGATGGGTTAAAGTAGCGGCAATCGCAGCGCTGTGAGTGTTTATTAGCGGCGATGGTGGGGCAGGTACGACGGCAAGTGCTTTATTGTAATCCCCTTTTCGACAGCAACATCGACCTTACGCATTGCGATGCTTTTGATATTTCAGAGTGGGGGGGAGAAGGAGGGGGGAGATGGAGGGGGGGGGGGGGGTAAGGGGGGGCGAAGGGGGAGGGGAGAGATGGGGGGGGGGGGGGGGAGACAGAGACTTGTTGGGTGCGTATATACGGTTGGTGTTGGAGATTTTCTCGATCCGTTTTGTTGGTGCTCTTTCTCAAATTCACTTTTTTGTTGCTGTCCGCTTCGTTCGGCAACCAGGGCTATATCCTTTTGAAAACATCAAAATACCGCGGTGCACATTTCAGTTCCATCCCACCCTCTCCTCTCAAGACAGGGCTTCACCTGTAACTATATTGAGAGAGACGAAAGCGGACACATCCCGGGGTAGTACCACCCCGCAAGGCGGTCCTTCCATTTCCATTCAGAGTGGTACATCACAGCACTATAGTATTATTACGGGGGGACCATAGTAAATAGGACCAAATAATGCTGGTAAAAATAGGTAAATATGTGGGTTTTCATGTATACCGTAGGTCCTATTAACTGTGGTCCCACGTAATGGTAGGAGTACCAACATGTGAGGTACTTCGAATACTGCTGCAAGGGCAACGCAGGGCTAGCGCCACAGGTGGTGCCATGGCCGTACCGCGACTATTATTAATACAACAAAAAAAAGCACGCTGTTGGGTGTGTGTGATTCCCTCAGTCGTTTTTTGTGTTTTTGCCCTGCCCAAAGTCGTTTTAGGATGCCTGCCGTACCGCGTCCTTTCAAAATCCCGTTCAAAATATCACAGACACGTATTTACAATCCTTGCAAAAACAAACGGCAAATGTCTTTTACCGCTTCATAAGTGCGTACGCTGCAGTCGCCGAAGGCGAAAACAAGAGAAAACGGCCGCGGCAGGAACAGTCCCCCCTTTTAGGTAAGAGGAGGGGGGGGAAACGAAAAAACGAGCCGGTGGAGTGGGAGTTATGTGCGGTTTGAACAGCGATACCCGTAAACCTTGATTGGTTTAATGTTGTTGTTGGTGTTTCAATTAGTTTTTTCAGTATACGCTCCTTGTCAACGTGTGTTCGCAGAATAGTCGTTTTTTTCCATCCGTGCACCCTCAATCTTCCAGTGTAAGATGAGAGGGGCCTCGGAGGCGCCCGAGCGAACGTAGACAAGCCGGGGGAGAGCCGAACCCTGCGCGCGACAGAACAGGCCAGCGCCGGATTGGGCAGGCATACATTGAGGCTACGGCGCTCGCTTGTGCAGAGTCCCTCCACACGAAGCGAAACGTATGCTGACTGCCTTGCATGTTGCCCCAACCCCCCCCCCCCCCCCCCCCCCCCCCCCCCCCCCCCCCCCCCCCCACCCTTCTCTGGCCGCCGCGCACAGATTGTCAGTATGGACGATCTAGGACTCGGCGAAGACGGCTTGCAGCAGGTGCCTTTGGACAACTTGGGCCACATGCTGGAGGCAGCGGGGAACCGGCCGTCGATGACCGACCTTCTCCGGGGCCGCCGGTCGGGATCTTCTACTTTCCGACCGGAGCTACGCTCGGTAAGTTTCTCCGCTCGAAGTTTAGGGAGGAAGTATGCTTGGCTTGTAGGGGTATATAGATGACATCTAGTGCAGTGAGGGAGGCACCTGACTCGCTTAAACCTTTTAGTGCGGCAGTCCCGTCTAGGGGACAAACTGCTAGTAATTCGAGTGGTTTGCCCCCAATACGAGACTGCAGCCCTAAAAGACTTAAGGAGCTCTGTTCGTCACCCCTAAAAAAAAAATCGTTTTAAGAAAATAAAGGTACGCTTATCTTACCCCCGTGGGTCTCTACTGTAGGTTTAGAACAAACACTTGATTTTGTTGTGATTATTATTGCGGTTTGTTTGTCATTCGACAAACTGTGTGCTCGTGAACATTCCGTGCACCAATATTATTGTAAAAACAAAAATGGCACTTGTAACGATATCATGATATCTGATTCCAGATATATTATATATATATATTGCGTGCCTCGGTTGAGAAAGCGCGGGCCACAAATGTTGTGGCCGAAACAAATCGCTACCCCGATGCTTGTAGTCTACCTGGAATATGTATTGGCAGGCGTATAGTCTACATTCGGTTAAGGTTCCGCGCCAGGACTTTTTGTAAACTGCAGGCGATCAACACATCGGAGGCAGGGCGAACCACGGGGGATTTTAAAAGGAAAAAAAATGAGTACCCTCCCCCCCCCCCCGCGGCCGCCCCCATCTCCCCTCTCCTCCATCGGCCTCCCTTACCACCACATCCCCCTTTATCCGGTCGCCACATGTATCACCATCACCGTCATCATCATCACCATCACCATCACCATCGTCATCATCATCATCATGACCATCATCATCATCATCATCATCATCATGACCATCATCATCATCACCATCATCATCATCATCGTCACGATCTCCTAAATCATAATTATCATCAACATGATCACGTTCGCGATCACGACGGCGTCCGACCGGCTGTAAAGCTCGAGATGCACGCGGACTCTCTCGAGTCGTGCACCGTGGCCTGCATCCTCCTGGCGAACACCGCAAGGGCCGACCTGCAAGTTAGGGTCAGCCTGGAGGGACACAGTGCGTTCGGCATCCGCGAAGAGGAAAATTTCATCAGCGTGAGTGGGATAGACGCCCATCTCATAGGCGGGGGTTTGGGGGGGGGGGGGGGGGGGGGGGGGGGGGGGCTCGATAGGAGAGATGTACTCGATCTTATGCATGGCCGTAGTCGTATGACCACATGGGGGGGGGGGGGAGGGGGGGCAAAAAAGAAAAAGAAAAACCGATTCAGACCTACCTCTACAGCGCGGTAGAGCGGGGGCGGCAATAGACGCCTACCGCGATAGAAGGTATGTAGCACTTTTTGGCAGACACGTTTTCTGCACAGCGGGACTCCTTAACCCCAAAATCGTCGGAATTTCGTTTTTTTTTTTGTTGCCGCATTTGTTTTTCACTGTATGCTCATTATTTGGCCGTGGGAATGTTAATGTTCGCCGGCTATATATTAATAGCACTTCACTTTTTCCTTTAGAAAAAAAAAACAGTCATTTTTTGTGGTGAGTTACAGAGCTCCTTAGGGTGATGCCAGGAGACTTTCTCAGAAAAACAGTGGTGCACCTCTACCGAAGCACCGACAGAAAACGAGCCATGCCTATACATCGCGGTGGAGGGGATGCATGACACTTTTTGCCCCCACTTTGATTCGGGGGCAGAAAAACTAGCCATGCCTATACAGTACAGGGCGACAGAGGGGGTACGAAGTACTGTTGGCCCCACTTTGATTGTTGCCAGAAAAACGAGCCATGCCTATACAGTGCGGTGGAGGGGGTACGTATTGCTTTTGCCCCCACTTTGATTGGGGGCAGGAGTACGAGCCGTGCCTATACAGTGCGGTGCAGTGGAGGAGATGCGTACTACTTTTTGACCCCTATTTGATTGGGGGCAGAATGACGAGCCATTCAAGAACGGTGGAGGGGGGGCGTATTACGTTTCCCGCCCAGTAGCACGCTGTTCGAGGCCGCGCAGGGTCTCTTCAGGAACATGCCGTCGAAAATGGTTTTTTTCGCGTACAATAGGCGTTTCGCCAAAAGCATACAAACTACTTCGAAATAGTAAAAAGAGGGATTTGTTGAGATCACGAAGGCGGGACACTTTGTATCCCTGGACAGGTTTGCCTATCAAGTCGGTACTCGCTGGTACTCACGTGTGTTGGTTGCTTAGAGATAGAAGAAGAGCAGCTTTATTCCTTTCGTGCACGCGGAGACTGAGACCAAGCTCGTGCCCCTCTGGAAAACCCCTGGTTTCCCACCTAAAATACGCCTTCCAAGTACTACAAATGCGATCCCAGTGCCTGATCCCAGGTAATTACCGGGCTTTCAACCTCATTCAGGGCGGTATGATAACATATTCACAAACAAGATCCCTACGTACGATAGTAGTGATTTCGAAATCTCATAAAAACACGCTGCAAAACAAAACGGGGATCTACAACCTTTTTGTCCTTGGAGGCCGTTTGCGTATTTCCTCTAACGGAAAGGTGGTTTTTGCAGTATTAGTATTAGTAGTGGTTATAGCAGTGTAGGCCGGATGAGCTCCGATCCTCGCGATATATACTTTTTTCTTTTTTTTTCTCCTCTTGGGGGATACAGAGCGGAAATTTCTTGATTTTCGATTTTGAACAGAGCGGTTTTGTGCTTCCTCACACGAAAAAAAAAACTGTCGTCGAGGAGATGACGGGAACGAAATGAGTACGTCCGCACTCCAATATGTTGCTGAATGACGGCGCGGGGGGGGGGGGGGAGGGGGGGGGGGGTCGAGACGGCACACAAGGGGGTTGGGGGGGGGGGGGGGGGGGGGGTTGGGGGGGGGGGGGGGGGGGGGCGTGGGCCCTTGACGATTTTTGACCATAGCAAAAATGATCCAATACTATTTCCAAGTAATTTACCCCTGAAAACGTGGGATAAACCGAGGAAATTTACTACCCGATGCATGCAGCAGCCTATTTTTTGCAACCCTATCTATTTTTTCGTTCATTTTTGAAGTTTGTTCGGTATATTTCTGTTCCTCTCCGTGACTTTGCTCAGTGGAGTTTTTCGTCGGGTTGCGATTGCCTACATACATACATACCAGGGTACATGGATACTTACATCCAACGTTTTTTGCGAGAACGTACACAGAGCTTCTTAAGCTATGAAAACCTCAGAGAAAACTGTCGCCCCCCGTGTCACGAATCGAAAAAACCAAAAAAAAAACTACGAAAGTAATGGGGGAGGGGGGGGAGGGCAGAAGGTTGGGAGCATGTAAAAATTATCATCAAACTGTGTTTCGCACACGCTGGAGGACGAAGCCTTGTACAGCATGAGGTTTAGTCGGTGTTCATGGCCGGCAGAATTACATGGAAGAAACTTGAAAATTGGCGTGAAACATTTGACTTGGCCGCCCCCGCCCCCCGCCAGGCGTACCGTACACTGGCCGCTCCCAGCCCCCCCCCCCCCCCCCCCCCCGTTTGGGGATGCGAGGGTCTGTGGTCATACGACTGCGGCCATGCATGATAATGAGTACACCCCGCCCCCCCCCCCCCCCCACCGGCTGTCCCGCCCCCCACCACGATGACACGGTATTGGCAGCTCAAGCGAGGGCAAGTCGGGGGCGTCTGGGTGACCTATCGCCCGAGGAGACCAGTGTCGGCATCTTTCCCCTACAGGGCAACGGTAGCGCTGTCTGTCGACGGCTGCAAGGGCAGCGTCCTCGTGTCCGTCACCGGCACCACCATCGGCACCACCACGGGTCCTGCTTTCCCGCCGCCGCTGCAGTCCCAGTCCCAGCCGCCCCAGCTGCAGACGCTCGACCCCCGCCATGGGCGGCAGGTCTGCGCTTCGAGCGAGTTGCAACGTCGCCGCTCTGTGGCGGACGGGGGTCGGGGTTGGGAAGGGGGTCGAGGGGGGTGCGGGTGGGGGTGGGGGAGGGACAGCGGTTGGGGGGGTGGAAGCTGGGCCGCTGATGTTTGGCGACGTCGCCGTGAACGAGCACGTGAAGGCTGTCTGCCGCGTGGGGAACGACAGCGACGAAGAGAGGAGGTGAGCCCCCAAAAAACGAGAAAAAAAAACTATGTAACATAAACACACGCGAGGAAATAAAAAAACAAGCAATAATTGTCGAAGTATCGAAGATCCCGGGTCGTCCCTCTTCTTGTCTCGGCTATCCAAGGACCAATGGAGTTAAAATAATTCATTTTTCAAGCGCTTGGCCGTTGGTGTTGTAAGCACACAAAATACACGCCTAGAGTACAAAACAATCCCGGCAAAAACGACAGCAACAAACGGAAAACGTTGCGAACGGCCCTTTGCCGGGGCTCAAAAACATTTTTGGGGCGAACCGCATCCGGTCACAATTATTTCACACCAAGAAACGGCGCGTTGCTGTCAGAATAACGCAGGCGCAGTTACATCAGGCACCCCCCCCCGCCACACACACGCCTGCAACGTACAAGGAGGAATCGGTTGTGTTGGGAGGAGATGAGGAAAAGAGACGACTATCATACGGAGACTCTTTAATGCACTACGGTTAGACACCAGCCCAGGAGATAGATGTACCCCCCCCCAAAAAAAAAAAAAAAAAACTCAACAAATGACACCCCCCTCCCCTCCCCGCCCTCCCGCGCAGGTTTGAGGTGGTCGTAGCGTTGCGCAGAGGAGATGTTTCAGGAATTAAAATTGGTGCCTTCGCGGGGACCGTCGTGGTGAGGTTTGGCACATCGGCGGCAGGCCTTACTCACTTGCTTGCTTCTTTTGTTTTTTCTCGAGTGAACGCTGTGTTTTCGTGCATACAGTTCAGTAGTGCTCGTAGCAGAGAGAGGTTGTTGCGGCTGTTTTCGTGCCTAATTGTTTTTGTTTTGTTGATGGAGGGTTTGGTTTTTCTTGGGCCGAGCGAGACTGCTGATTCGAGGTCCCGCCGCCGTATGCCAAATTTGTGGAGGGTTTGGTTGACGACGATACCGAAGGCTTGAGTGGCTACTCTTGTTATTTATAGCGTTGCCGCGTTCGCCATCCGTCCATGAATACAGCGTAATCAGGCACGTAAATCCCTCTCCTACACAGCTGTGATTACCATCATATTACGGGGGACCATACAGTAGTAAATAGGACCTACGGTACACACAAAAACATACATATTTCCGTATTTTTGTCTACAATATTTGGTCCTATTTACTATGGTCCCCCGCATATAGTACTACTTCCTCTGTGCCACGAGGAAGGAACCACGCTTCATTTTTCTGCTGGGCCTAGACCCTTTTGTAGTACTGCAGCCTGATGTTGTAGTAATGCATTTTTAAGTGCGCGTAACGTTTTGGGCGTTTTTTGTGGCTGAACCAAAAGACAAAAAAAAAACGAAAAAAAAAAACCGAAAAAACGTCCCGCGACGCGCAGCAGGTGGGCGGGCGGCCAAAACTAGATATTACGGGGGACCATAGTAAATAGGGCCTACGGTACACACGGTAACCTATATATTTACCTATTTTTTCTAACAGTATTTGGTTCTGTTTACTATCGCCCCCCGTAATAGTCACAATGTTGAATGGTCGATGATCCTTGTACGATACCTGGTACCAGGTATGCTTTTTTGCAGGTATAAAACACACGAATATAACTGACCCAGGACTATGTTGTATCGCATCCCAGGGAACAATATTGTATGTACTATGTACTTGGCGATCCTCCTACGACGCGCCTTATTTGCTAAGCTCGTTCGGAACAACCGTTCTGACACCCCCCCCCCCCTCTACCCCCCCCCCCCCCCCCCCCCCCAATCCGCCCTCCGTGGTAACGCCTGATCGCAGGTGGGGGCCAAATCGAGCGTTGACTACCCATAGAGATGGTGGCCAGCGGGCCGGGCGTTTTTGAGCTCCAGATGGCCTTCGTAGACGAGGACGCTGACCACACCATGGTGCTGCCCGTGGCCATGCGCGTCAAGCAGGTGATTTCATTTCGTTCGTCGCTTTCACTGCAAAAAGTTCGAGGCAGCGTGTGACCGCCGACTTGACGTCTCGTAGGAGTAGTGTGTATGAGTAATCGGTGCGTGTTTGCCGTGTTTTGATAGCGGGAAGCGACTGGGCATGTGTGGAAATACTGTGTGGAACTGATTGGTCGTGGATGAACCTGTGTCTGACCTCACGTTGGCTTCGAAAAGGACCGCCTCGTGCCTCCCTCGTTCCTGCAGTAAAAATCTCCCAAGGTCTTTGGTAATTGTTTTAGCTTTTGTGTGTTTTTTAGGGCTGAGGTTTGGTGGGCACGTGGGTGGGGTTGTCCGGGCTCTCGATGCCGGGGTCGCATGGTTGAACAGAGCGGGGTGCTCTCATCAATGAGAGGAAACATAACTATTACGGTGGTCCGTAGTTAACAGGACCTATGGCACACACAAAAACCTATATATTTACCTATTTTTTATACCAAAATTTGGTCCTATTTACTATGCCTCCCCGTAATAGTATACGAGGCGGTGTGTCTAGCAACATTTTCATGCACAAGGTTGTACTTGCAGTATTAGTCAATACTGTTAATGGGAATATCGGCAATACTATTGTTTTCACTTTTTTTTTTTTTTTTTGGGGGGGGGGGGGGGGGCATCATCGCTAATTACCTTTCTTAGTTCCTTTTACAGGAGTAATCACAGTAGTAGGCCCGGAGACGATCTGATCAACCTTATTGCATGGTTCATTGCACGTAGAGCAGTTAAGTAGTCGATTGTTTTTTCAGGCAGAATACATGATAATAATTTCTTGAATGTTCACTATTTCGACATCAGGCGACGATCTGATCAAGCTCTTTTACTAGACGCAAAATTTTACGCACAGCACTTAACTAGTCGGTTGATTTTCAGGTAGTTTCCGACGCTGACTATTTTCTGCTGCTGCTGCTGCTGCTGCTGCTTTCGCTGTCGTTCTTGCAGCTACTGCTGTACTGCAGCTGCTCTTCTCCAACCCTCATGCCCTTCCCTCGGGCGCCGCTGCCATCGCACCCGTTCCTACCGTCCTCGCCTCGCAGCAGGAGAAGAGCTGCTCGGCGCAAGCTCGTGCCTTCGCTGCGGTCCGGCGTGATGCTGCCCCCGCGCCGATCGGGACGGCGTGTCGTCCCGTCCAGCTACCGGTGGTGCTTAGCCCAGGAATGCATTTCTCGTCGATCCCGGAAACCATGCGGCACCACAGGGAGAGCCCACCTTTTCCAAGCTCCGCTCCGCCTTATAGGCACCCCCTCCAGGAGATGCCCTTGCCGCGGTCAACCTACCCTGGTGTTGGTGGTGGTCATTGTGGTGGCGGTGGTCGAGGTGTTGTTGGCGTTGTTGGTGTTGGCGGTGGTCGAAGTGTTATTTGTGTTGGTGGTATTGGTGGGGGTAGTGGTAGCGTTGGTGGTAGCAGCAACGGCGACGCCCAGAGCGATATCGGCCGCCAGCGGTCGCCGCCACCATCGCGCACCACCGCTAGCGCTAAGCGCGGGCGGGACGACGGAGCCGGTGACGGAAACGAGAAGTTCGCCAGCAACAGCAACAGCAACAGCAGTAGCAGCAGCAGCAACGCCACCGCCACCGCCAGCAGTAGCAGCGAAGATAGCGGTGCAGAAAGGTGCGAAGAACGAGAAGATGACAAGGCCATGAACGGTAGCGAATGCAGCGGCCGCAGCGGCGACAGCGGTGATGGTGGTGGTGGTGGTGGTGGTGGCGACAGCAGAGAGACACTACTCCTCCTGGTCAACTTCCGGTTCGGAAGAAGTTCCGACCGTATGACTTCATCGGCCGTACCCCATCGCCATCTGCCGTCCAGTTCAACCCCTACTTGACGCCGCCCGTGCCACGCCCCGTTCATGTCTGGATGGTGCACCGGGAGGAAGAGGAGAAACAGACGACGGAGGAGAAGGGGGGGGAGGAGGAGGAGGAGGAGGAGGAGGAAGACATGATAGCGGCCAAGACCAACGACGGCTGCGACGACGACGACGACGACGACCTCTGAAGGAGACGGGCCGCCAGTATCATATTAAGTATCATGGCAGCCCCGCTCTTTCTCGCCCCCGCTTCCGGCGGGGGCAATAACACGCCCTGCGGGGGTGCTGGTTTTGTATCATATCCCGGCTTTTGCCTTTCTTATGGAGGAAATTGTCCGGTATTTGGCATGCTGGTACTGAAGACCGTATAGAGCAGGCATCGTTCGACACAGCAGTTGATCGGCAATTTGATTGATGGCCTTCGGCGTGCGCGAAGGGTAGGTACCCGGTAGAACGCTTGTCCCCGGCGTTGCGATCTGTTGCGGTGTGGTGTGTGTAATTTGTGTGTGTGTGGGGGGGGGGGGACGAGCAACAGCAGCAGCAGCAGCAGCAGCAGCGGCAGCAGAGCGGCGGCGGCGGCGGCGGCGGCGGCGGCGGCGGCGGCGGCGGCGGCGGCGGCGACAGTGCCGTCGATATGGTGGGGTTGGCGTTGACGGGTAAATCGCCGCGATGGGAGCTTTAGTCCGGCTGCAGTCCCTGATGCCGTAGAAGTCATCGCACGGCGTTTACGATGGATCTTCTCACGCACCAATTTGGAATTGCGCTCGGCGAGAGGGGTGGAGGGGCGGGCGGTGAGAGGGAGGGAGACGATGACTCGTTTTGTACGTAAAAGGAAGCAGGTCTGCAGGGAGGGGAGGGGAGGGGAGGGGAGGGGGTGCGGGGAGATGAAGGGCAACGAAAAAATAACCAGAGTTTGCGCAGCCCGCTGGTGGTGTGTGTTAGGTTTCAGCTACAGGAATCGATATCGGTCGGGGTACGGGCGTCAATCATTAGAGATCGCTTGAGGGAAACACGAAACTATACTAATATAATAACACCTGATGATATCATAATGCAGTACTTCGTCATGCTTGGTGTGAGATTCGAGCGGAAAAACGACTAGGACGGACGGACATGAGTACAAATTCCGAAACAACAGCTAGCTACCCCAATTGATACGGATGGGAAAATGTATCCCAGGTATTCTCGACTGTTTTTTTACTTGTCTGTACTGCTGTTGTGTCGTCGATTTGAGCCGTTGCTCACTGACTCCTACTCGCTGTGTTACTCTCCACCGAGCTTGGAGTAACTCCTCGGCCGTATCCCGCCTTGCAGCCACTACCACTATAGCCAACCATCTACCGCGGGGGAGTACAACGAGCTCTCTCCAACCATCGTGACCTTATCTCCAGCCAAAAAAAACAACGACCCCCCCCCTCCGACCATCGTAAGCATCTTCATCAGCCGTCACGAACACTGAGCTCCCCCTTCCGACCATAGTGTGCTATCATCATCCCCAGCCATCGCGAGGCAGAAACCATTGTGAGCATGCCGAACCATCGCGAGGGACCAACGTTCCCCTTACTCTCCAACGATCGCGAGCATGAATATCCAATTGTAGAGCAGGGCAAGGGTTGCCCTGCTGTCCCTAGGTGTGTCCGTTTAATACAAGGCTGGACGGAGGTATGGAAATTCTCTCGCGACATAGATATTTGCTACGTCGTAGGTAGAATCTTGCTTGTTTGAAGATGCTGCTGTTGCCGCAATTTATTGTCCCTTGCGTGGGTTTTTAGAAGAAGCGATAGCAACAGGAGATAGATACCAGGCATGCTTGTACAGTAGACGCTGACCGCCCGACCCGAACCCTAACCCGAACTCTATATGGGGTTGACCTGTGCTTCGATGCGAAAAAAATACTCGGGGTTGTAGGTATGGAGAAGTCAGTAGTATCACTGGTGTATTGTTTCGACCTGGTGTAGAAGGGTAGGTTGTCTGTCGTCCTTTGTTGTCGTGGGCCGTTTATCTCCAACGATCGCGAGCACGAATATCCAAAATGTTATTTAAATATAACTTAAAACATACCTGGTAAGTCTACGTACGACCAACTTCGTGCATTGATTGGATACGAGCTTTTTCCTGTTTCCTTTTCGGTTTTCTTCATTCTGGAAATGCTTATTAGCGGCCACAACGTTGAAGCTCACGCTGTACATAAAACACACACTGCTGTTTGTGGGGTGACAAGCACAGTAAGAACATGTAATACAACCATCACAAGGGAATAAAAATGCCCCCCCCCCTACGACTACGGCCATGCATGATAACGAGTACCCCCCCCCCCCCCCTCCAACCATCGTGAACACACCTCTAACCATAGCACACGCAACGGGCCGCGCCTCCTGCAACCATCGTCATAATCTCCAATCAATATGGTAAAAGCAAACAACAACCAGAGGCGTGCTTAGTATACGATAGGGAAGGGTCGTAGCACTTTTTTTGCCAACACATTTCTGACTGCGGGGAGGGGGGGGGGGGGGTCCTCAAAGGGACCCCCTGTGCCCCCCCCCCTCCGTAAAAGAGATATCGGACCAAAACAGTGATCACTCTGGTGTTATCAACCGCGTCTTGCGCGAGCACAGCGTGAACGCCCGCAAGTACCGGTCGGATCATGGTGCGCGCCCGCGGCGCATATGGCTCCTCGCGATGTAACACAGACACCAGTTTCGGACCAACCTCCAATCACGCAGCTAGTTTTACCTTTGCTCAAATAGTCATTTGTTTTTTTTTGTAGCTGTTTATCGTCAACTTCTACCCCTCTACACAACTCCCAAGCGGGTCACCTGCGTTCAACACTATAAACCTGGTATATTTTCGATACATATAATCTATGGGTCATACATAATACGGCATTGTGGTGTTTTTTCTGGTTGCAATTTCATGTTTCTTAATGTCAACAGAGGATTATCAGAAACTAGTTTTTTTCTAGTATACGAATCTCTACCGTAGCGTGCATCACCCCAACCATCGTAAAAAAAAACAACACGACCCCCCCCTCCTCCCCCACCTCCAACTATATGGTAAGCATCTCAATCAACTCCAACCATTGCGAGGGAAGAGTTTGAGCTCCGGGTTTCCACACCGTGCGGAGAGGCATCGACCCGGAGGACCGCCGCTTTCGTCCCCGCCGGTGTGTTGGAGTTAGTTGCACATGTACGGAAGGATTTACGATCCGGGGATGGGGTCTTATCCTACCCCGGTGGCGCTGGCCTCCACGAACCCCAACCAATCAGCAATCAGCCAGTGGGGTTAGCGTTTTCACACCATGTGACACAATACAAAACGCCTGCTGATATCGTGCAGAAAAACACGCGTTTCATGAGAAACGCTTTAGCACGAATCGCGATGAATGATTAACATTTAGGCACGAATCGTGTTTTTGTTGTGTACATGTGTTGTTATTGTGTTCTGCTTGTACTATAAAAAAAGCCCGTTGGAAGCACCCAACGAATCAATTTCTGGCGTCGGCGGCGAACGACAGCACCTGCGCCGCTACCGACTGTCCGACGCGAATGCCGTCCACGGCAGCACTAACAATACCGCCTTCCAGGTCACATAAAAAAACGAAAAAAAAAACACGAAAACAAACGAAGCCAAGAAAGCAGGGAGGAAAGAAGGGAGGCAAAACGCGTGCACGGCGGAGGAGAAGGAGGGGGGTAGGGGTGGAGGTAGGGATGAGGGTAAGGGTGGAGGTCGGGCGTGAGGGTGAGAGTGTGTCTGTCTTGTATGTGCGGAACGATTCATGGATCTGCGATGGAAAATCGGAAGACAGCAGCACCTCTCTGTCCAGAAAGGGAAGTACCGTTTGGATATTCGTTAAAAAAAACCCCAACATTGTGTAATACCGGCATCAGGTTTCTCAGCGATTATAACGAAACAACATGCGATTTGCAGTTTGCGGTCAGTTTGTTTCGGTTTCGAGAGTTTCGTGCCGGCTTCTGGAGGAAAACGCCTCCACCTATGGTGGAAACCCCAATATGCCTCAGGAATTATAGAGCACTCTATAATCCTACAAAATTGTAATTGAAGCGCTTCCACATATTTGGGCGGGTCATATAGACGATTAAGAGCAGGAGGCGCACAAAAAGGAGGGCGAAATCGAGTCGTTGCTCAACAGGGGGTGATAGCAACCCATCCCCTGGTTCACCGCCCTCGATTTTTTTATTTGTCGGGCAGCGGTTCCATGCGCGAGTGGTTTCGACACTTTGGCGGTTTTTTGCGGTAATTATACGGTACGCCTTCACTTAAAAATTGCGGTATTGCACAACCCTCACATTCACAGTAAACAACACCTGGCACAGCAGTAGGTAGTGCCATGGGCGTTAAGTTCGCAGAGACGGGCGCGATCGCTTTTTTCAGTGCTCGATTTTTTTTCCCAGAACGGGAAGGTTAAGGTTGGCCAAAGGCCGGATACCAAAACAGGGGGCCTTCCGAAAAATACAGCCGCCGTAGCACATGTTCGACGTTAGAAACCCTACTACGGTTTTGTCGAGAGAAAAAACGGGGGGTGAAAAACGACCAAACACACGCACCCTGCGCGCACTCAGCTATCGCTCTCTTATGCGGCAGTCGAGACACGCGGGGGGGGGGGGGGGGGGGGGGGTGTACTCGATAGGAGAGATGTACTCGATCTCATGCATGGCCGTAGTCGTATGACCATAGCATCCCTACAATGCCGGGACGGAGCATGTCGGGTTTTCACCGACCAGGCAGACATTGCTTGCACCAAGCGCGAAGCGCCATGAGGTGTCCGGCGAGTCGCATGAAGGGTGAGCTGCATCCTACTAAGAACCGCTTGTGAGGCGGACTTGCATGTGGATGACAGCTTCAATGAGTTAGTTTAATTCCGGTGTGGCCACTTCCAGAGACAGCAACGGGAGTGCCTCTTGGGTGCCTTACCTTGAACACTACGTGATACGATCAATTCCCTTGTGCAGAGTAAAGGTTCTGTACTTTGCACAAATGATCTATAACTAGACGACCAGCTGTGGGCGACGGCAAAAAAAAAAAAAAAAAAAAAAAAAAAACGGTACCCTGGACGTCTAGCTCACGTAGTGAGCGGCATGTTTTACAGTGTCGTTGCCAACCGACGCCAACCCAACCCAAAATGGGGGGGGGGGGGGGCGGGGGGGGCAACGGGAGTGCTGCTGCGGCACTGTTATAACTACGCAAGTAAAAGCGCTGGGTTACACGAGGGGATAGTTCAGGCCGACGGAGGGGGGGGGGGGGGGGGGTGTACTCATTGTCATGCATGGCAGTAGTCGTACCACCATAGACCCTCGCATCCCTACAATACCGGGACGGCGCAGCACGTCGGGTTTTCACCGACCAGGGTTGGGGGGGGGGGGGGGGGGGGGGGGGGGGGGGGGGGGTACTGATTGTCATGCATGATCGTAGTCGTATAACCATAGACCCTCGCATCCCTACAATGCCGGGACGGAGCATGTCGGGTTTTCACCGACCAGGCCGACATTGCTTGGGGGGGGGGGGGGGGGTACAGAGTACAGGGTGCAGGGTACGAGGCAAGAGTACGAGAGCACGGCAAGCTTTAAAACAAAACAAAAGGTGAACATGATGCGTCTGCCACATGTACGGCGAACCCTCTTTTTTTTTTCTGAGGCTCCACCTCTCTGACTTATAGGAGCTACAGCATGTATTAATAGCTCTCTTATCGCACAAAAACAAAAAGAAACTGGCCAACAAAAAACAAAACAGAAAATAGTACCCGTGTTCACAATCTCCTATTTTTCGACGCATGCTACGGCGGAGAGGTGCCCCTTTTACTACGGGGGTCCATAGTTAACGGGACCAAATTTTGTTAGTAAAAATAGGTAAATATATAGGTTTTTATGTATACCATAGGTCCTGTTAACTATGGACCCCCGTAATAGTACCTCAAGCCTTTTATTAATTTTATTAATAGTACCGCAGTCCCGCTTTGGTGAGAAACTACTTAGAATTTGACCGGTTTGTCCCCAAACACGGGACTTCAGCCCTAAAAGGCTTAAAACCGGATGATACGTACGATTACGGGGGACCATAGCTAATAGGACCTACGGTGCACACAAACACCCACACATTTCCATATTTTTACCAGCAATATTTGGTCCTATTTACTACTGGACCCCCCGCAACACCAACAATATAAAGAGTAAGAACTACAGCAGTGCGGGGGGCCACAATAATCAGGACCCATCATTCACACAAAAACATACATGTTCAAGTATTCTTACTATTACGGGGGTCCATAGTTAACGGGACCAAGTTTTGTTAGTAAAAATTGGCAAATATATAGGTTTTTATGTACATCATAGGTCCTGTTAACTATGGACCCCCGTAATAAGCGTATTCGTTCCTGATTACACTGTCCCCACCCAATCCCACCCAACAGCACTACTGCTGTACGTGACACTATTACGGGGGTACATATTTAACAGGACCTGTGGTATACATAAAAAAAGCCTACATATTTACCTATTTTTACTATTACGGGGGACCATAGTAAACAGGACCAAATATTGTTAGTAAAAATAGGTAAATACGTAAGTTTTTATGTACACCATAGGTCCTATTAACTATGGACCCCCGTAAATAACAAAATTTGGTCCTGTTAACTATGGACCCCCGAAATGGGGGGGGGGATAGCAATCAGGACCCATCATTTACACAAAAACCTACATATTCCAGTATTTTTACTAAGCATGTTTGGTCCTGGTTATTAAGTCCATGTCTCCCCGTAGCGTTAATGGTAAGTGCTACCCGACGAACGATCTGATGGCCTAATATTACGGGGGGGGGGGGGGGGCACAGTAAATAGGACCAAATATTGCTCGTAAAAATAGGGAAATATATAGGTTTTTGTGTATACCGTAGGTCCTGTTTACTATGACCCTCCCGTGATAGTAAGCATGCAACCAAAAAATACTGCGACACAAAGCATGAAATTCCGCCGTTTTCTTCGGGGGTTAAGGAGCGCCCGTCGTTCAGAAAACGTTCCAGGCAAAAAAGCGCTTGTCTCTATATATATCGCCACGCGAAAATCGTCCCACATGTAGGAATGCAACGGATAGCCTTCCTTGAAAAAAAAAAACGAACGTTGTTAGGTAGGTACGTAGGTCCTCAGTGCCCTTAAGAAGCCCTCGGTCATTCAGAAAACGTTTCTGGGCAAAAAGTGTCATGTCTACCTCTGTCGTACACAGCGCGGGTAGCATGCATGCAGCAGACCATCAAACCACCACGACTGTTGTTGCAGTAGCAGGGTATCCCCCCACCCCCGTGTCACCTGCATAGCCGGCGCCTTCTCCCGTCGGAAACAAGCCTTCCATGGAAGGACACTCCAGCGTAGCAGAGTCGCGCTCGATCTTTGTATATATATATATATATATCGGTTACACGAAGAACATAAAAAAAAAAAAAAAAAAAAAAGAGCGAAGAGGGAGGGAAAACACCATAAGCCAGATGCTACCGGATAGATCATCTACATATATAATCTACAGATAGATCATCTACAGATAGATCATCTACAGATAGCTCATTTACAGATGGATCATCTACAGATAGATGATCTACAGATAGATGATCTACAGATGGATCATCTAGGGATAGATCATCTACAGATGTATCACCATCCACAAATAGGTCATCTACAGTTGGATCATCTACAGACAGATCCTCTACAGATGGATCATCTACAGATAGATTTACAGTCATATCATCTGCAAATAGATCATCTACAGATATATCACCATCTACAAATAGGTAATCCACAGATAGATCATCTACAGATAGATCTACAGATAGACGATCTACAGATAGATGATCTACAGACAGATCATCTACAGATCAATCATCTACAGATAGATCATCTACAGATATACAATCTGCACATACACCACCTACAGATATATCATCTGGATCGTACCCTTCCGTTACGATATGTCGTGAACGATCTGTGTACTACAGATCATCCCGACCCGGGGAACCTGCGCCACAGATCACACAGATCATACATACGGCTACTACCCGGCAACATGGCCTGTACAAACCGTATCGCTCTGTGCGTAAATGCGGAGACGGCTTAGCATTAATTCTATTGTCCAAACGGCTCCTACATCCCGGCCCAGAGAATGTACAGAACAGGAATATCTGCCTCGAAAGGGCTACAACAAGATCATCAACCGAGGATCGGTGATTTCTCTGACGTGTGGAGTATTCGAACCGACCGGGTCGGACAGGGAGGTACGCGGTAGAGCGGGGGAAGCGGGTTGGGGTGTGTGTGCTAATCTCCTGCATGGCCGTACTTGTATGGCCGTACATGGACTCTCGCATCCCCACAATGCCGGGACGGAGCACGTCGGGTTTTTCACCGACCAGGCATGCCGCTTGCACCAAGCGAGCGAGGCGAAAAAAAACGTGAGGTACGTTCGGGGCGAGTCGCATGAAGGGTAAGCCGCATCTCACTAAAATCCCCTCGGGGGGGGGGGGGGGGGGGGGGGGGGGGGGGGGGGGGGGAGTCCCTTCCATGTGAACGACAGCGTCGAGTGCATCGTTCGCGGGGGGGTTTCTCACGGGCGAGAACCATGATCCTCACCTGCACCGGAGAACTTGTCCTCGTTTCCACCCCGTGCAGTAACGCTTCGTCGCACACGAAACCCGGCATGCGACTCTCGAACGCCTCCAAAGCCTGTCGGAGACCCTCCGTCACGTGCGATGGGTAGAGCTGCGCGAACGAACCGACGAACACACGAACGAGGGCAAGAGTTGCGGGGGGGGGGGGGGAAGGTACTGTAGTTTGGTTTGGTTTGGTTTGACTTGTCTCCATTTTTATTTTCGTGATTTTTTTTTCATTATAACTAATACTACTAATTTCATTTTCATTAGATTTTTATACGAACTATGACGGCGTCCCCGGTGGCTTGGTAGTAGGTGGTCCGCGTGCCTACTAAAATCAATTTCGTGGGTTCAAGTCTCACCGAGTGCATACGTACTCGTAAGGACTTCTTTTTCTTGAGAATAAAAAAAAAAATGATCAGCGGAAAGCGCGAAACCGTGAGTTATACTGCTGTAGCTACGTTCGATGAAAATCGACGAGCAGTGGGAATGCTGAACCCTATGCGCGACGAAAAATGAAGGCACGTACCGGGGGGGGGGGAGAAGGGACGACACCTGTGACCACGGCTTGTCCAGAAGAAGACCGCCGCTGAGGGTAAAAACCTCCTACCAGTTGAACTGGAAAGTGAAAAGTGATGACTATATAAAAAAAAAAAAAAAAAAAAAAAAAAAACGTACCTGGTACCTGATAGGAGTGGAAGCATACACACGTATTTTTCAGATACAGTTTAGTCTGTGTTAGACAGATGTGTTATTGTTTCCTTCTTTTTTGTATTATGGTGTATGCGAACTTCGGACTATGGTTTGGTTTGACCTATTTATATTCTCCCGATCCCGAAAAATGATCAACTCCACCCAAAAAAAGGACCCAAAATCGGCTGATGCGGCCCATATCTGCACAGAATTTTCGGATTGGGTTTGGCTTCTCGGGTTTCGATTAGGATCGTAAATCTATTGGCCAGGATAACTCCGAGTTGCTCCGGGCGAATGGAAACATCGTATTTAGCAAAGAAACCATGATCGTCTACGCCACGTACTCATACGCACAGCGTACCCCAGCAGCCAGAAGGAGAGAGGCATGATACAGGGTTGCCTCACACCGCCAAGCTATCTAACCAAGCGCACGGCCCATTTGGCGAGTCCATGCTATAACGCGAGGCCCCCGCGAAGGCTGGCAAAGTCATGCGGTCATATGCGGCGGAGGGCTGGCAGGGTGCAGGCCGTGTGCGTTGTGGACTGCTGCTGAAGTTGTTGCTCTGTTGTGCTGCTTGACAAGAGAGGGAAGGAAAAGGAACAGCAAGACACAGAACAGCATACCAGTGCAATGCAACAAAAAACCAAGCCGACCAAAACCCGAACCTAACCATACCTAACGTAGCCAAACCAAACCAAATCAAACCGAGTCAAACCAAACCCAAACAAACGAACCAAACCGAATCAAATCAAACTGAATCAAGCAAACCTAAACAAACGAACCACACCAAACCAAACCTAACCAAACCGAACCAAACCAAACCGAACCTAAACAAGTCAACGCACATCTAACCCAAACCGAAACAACAACCGAGGCAGAGAAAAGAAAAAAAAAACGATGCCAACCACCACCAACAACAAAGTCAAATTCAGAATCAAAGTCAAGCCGAGGACAGTGACAACGACCTACTACTGCTACTACCGCTACTACTACTACTACTACTACTACTACTACTACTACTACTACCACTACTACTACTACTACTACTATTAACTACTACTACTACTACTACTACTACTACTACTACTACTACTACTACTACTACCACTACTACTACTACTACCACTACTACTACTACTACTACTACTACTACTACTACTACTACTACTGCTACTACTACTACTGCTACTACTACTGCTACTACTACTACTACTTCTACTACTACTACTACTACTACTACTACTACTACTAGAATGTACGCCTCACCTGGTGAAGGGGTCCCGCGCGCACCCCTAAGCGATAGCTAGAGGTGGGCAGCGGCGCATCTTGCTCGGCCGAGCCCGCCATGAAGTCGGTTACGCGTTGGACGGGAACCACTTTTGAGGTTTTTGTTTTTTACGATCGCGTGTGCAGAGGGTCGTCGCGTAAAGTAGCCATATTCATGGTCGGAAAACAGCAGGTCGGGAGAAGGAGGAGAGGCAAGGGTAGAGGGGGGGGGGGGGGGGGGGGGGGGGGCGTACTCATTTGTTGCTTGCCTTAGTCATTTGACCATTGGCCACGCATCCCTTTCGAGACGGAGCACCGTTCCTGCTCCTAATAGAGATACCTCCAACAATTGGGCGCTCATTACGTTGTTTCGATATATTACATAGAAACTTTTTGCTAGTCTTATCCCCTTCCTGTTTGGCCTCCTGTGGCCACCATCTGTCTCCTAGGATAGCGGTCGTTTTCTCGCTGCTATTCATTGTATTAAACTTCTCCATGTCACATTCGTCTATTTCCCTCATCTCCTCTTCTAACACATCCCGTTCTGTCTTGTATACAGCACATTCTCCTACCATGTGAGTTCTACTCTCTATTGCTTTGCCACACGGGCACATCTGTGCATCTACTTCCTCCTCCTCCCGGCTACTGGTGTACCTTTCTTCTTTCTGGCAGGTCCAGGTCCCCTACACGAAAGCGCCCTAACCCTAGGGGAGGGGGGGGGGGGGGGGGGGGGGGGGGGGCGTACTCATCAGTTGCTTGCCTGAAGTCATTTGGCCATTGACCACGCATCCCAGTCGAGACGGAGCGTGGAGGGACGGGGGGGGGGTCAGTTCGGATGGGCTTGCGGCAGGTGGCGTGTAGTAAGGAGAGAGGGAGGAAAGGAGGGAAAGTAAGAAAGGGAGGAAGAGAGGGAAAGGGGGTGGGGGCATACGCATAGCGAGTGAGAGCGGAATAGCAAGATAGAGACATACATACGGACAGTAGTTTAGAGAGAGGGGAGGGAAGCTGGGAGGGAGGGAGGGGGGTGGAGGGAGAGAGGGAGGGAGAGAGGAGGGGGGGCACGCAGAAAGATAACACAAGACCCAAAAGAGAGGGACACACCCACAGACACAACGGAAACTCTAGAGCGTGTACATGATATCGGGAAAAAGGTAGTATTCACTCGACAGACACAGCAGCGGACACGATCGACACACATGGCGATATTAGAACCAGCGATCGCACAAAACAGGGGCCAGCGGCGGGGATGAAGAACCCCCGCCCCCCCCCTCTTCCCGTTTCTATCTCCTACCGCCCCCCCCCCCCCCCCCCCCTCCATGAGTACAAACCCTGGTCCCCTCCACTACCCTCGCCTCCCTAAATTTTCCTACCCCCCCCCCCCCCCCCCCCCCCTCCCGTTCCATTCTTTCTCCTGACCCCACCTCCTCCCATCCCCTTCTGCATCTCACCGAGGTTCCCACCGCCCATTTTGGCGGCTCTTCGTTCCATCTCGGACTGCCATCGAACGCCTCTCAGGGGATCGTTTCCAGCGTCCCCCCCCTCCAAGGCGGTGACGTCATCGGCAACGTCCTCGGGCTGAGCGATACCACCAGGGCTGCGTTGGCCCAGCGGGACTCTCGCTTGGAGAAGCTCATGCCGTTCACGCACACCTGCAGTATATATATGTCGCGTTTTTTTTTTTTTTTTTTTTTTTTTGTGTGATAGTCGGGGGCAAGTTTTTTTTTCGGCGGTGGTATAGGTGGTCGTGGGCGTTTGTTGGTGTTCCCGCTGTTGATTTTGTTGTTCCCTCTGCTGCTGCCGTACTAGGTGTTGTTGGTGGCTGTGGCGTCCATCGCTGTTGGTACTGTTGCTATCGCTGTTGCTGATCCTCCCTACCTCTCGTTAACACTGTCCACACTACTAGCATTGCCATCAAAACTGCACCCACGTATCTGGAGACAAAAACTATTACGGGGTCCATAGTTAATAGGACCTATGGCACACACAAAAAAACTATATATTTGACTATTTTTACCAACAATATTTGGTCCTATTTACTATGGTCCCCCGTAATACTATTAATATGGCACACATAAAAAAAACTCATATATTTGACTATTTTTTACGAGCAATATTTGGTCCTATTTACTATGGACCTTATCAACACCATAAATACTATTGAGTAGTGGACTTACTTACTCTTTGTGGGGTGGCTTTTTTCAAAACGCAATACAACCGTGGTATACCGAAGCCGTAAAGAGCCGTTGAATTCGCACAAGGGGCGCGACCGTTTTTTCCAGCGCTCGATCGATCCAATACCGAACAAGCAAGGTGCTGTCGTAAAAAAAATCGGTAGAGAGCTCTCCGAAAACAGGATGTCCGACTTGAGCAGCACCCAAATTAACGCTGTCGAGAGAAAACGAGCGTCTGAAAAACGATCTCATCAACCCTGTGCGTATCTCAACGGCTCTTTACGGTAGTTTTTAAACACCATGACATTAGCATTCTTTAATTTCAAGCCGCGACAAATCTGGAGACCAAGCGATACACCGACCGCACCCTCTCCCCCCCCCCCCCCCCCCTCCCCCCAAAACAAGCACGCCACTTTTCTCCACAACCCCACGCACAACATCCCTCGCCACAAGCAACAGAGAACACACCCAGCAGCCGACCGAAGGAGGGGGTAAGGGTACACGGTAAGAGGAGAGGGTAGAGTGCAAGGGGATAGATACCGTATATACATCAGCGGCACAAGGGTGCGATCGTTATTTTCGGGCGCCGGTCTTATCGGCAAACGGGTCAAGCGGTGTCACCGTACAAGTCGAACATGTTTTACCTTCTTCGGAAGGCCCCTTATCTCTCTCCAAGCCGAACATGTTTTACCTTTCTCGGAAGGCTCGCTCTCTCTCTCTCTCTCTCTCTCTCTCTCTCTCTCTCCCTCGACCAAACCTTTAACCGAAAGCACCCTGTTTTGTTCGGCATCGACCCTTCTAAGAACCACAGTCCCGTTTCTTAGGGGACAAAACACTCGAATTCTACGCACTTTGTCTCCAAAACGGAACTGCACCCCTTGAAGGGTTTAACTGGCGCTCCCTCTTGTCGACAAGGCAGGGCGCTAAAAAACGATCGTCCTCCAGTGCGGATAGCCCCCGCACCCTTAACGTCGTACCTACCGAATCCCTCTTTTTTTACGCACCGATTCAAGAATAGGTGGGGGTGGAGGGGGGGGGGCGGGTGGGGGGGGGGGGGGGGGGGGGGGGGGGGGGGGGGGGGGGGGGGGGGGGTTGTACTCATGATCATGCATGGCCGTAGTCGTACGACCACAGACCCTCGCATCCCTACAATGCCGGGACGGAGCAGCACGTCGGGTTTTCACCGACCAGGCAGGACACTGCTTGTCGCACCAAGCGCGAATCGAAACGTGAGGTGTTGGGCGAGTCGCATGAAGGGCGAGCTGCATCCTGTTAGTACTAAGAACCGCTTTAGAGGCGGATTTTCAGCATCAAATGAATTGATTTAATTTCTGGTGCATGGCCACTTCCAGAGACAGTATCAACCCTTCTCCGAACCGTAAAGCAAGGGGGGCAACACGGTATCATGGGGGGTGATGCACGCGTTACCTCCTTCGGGTCGACGCTGGTCGGGACCACTTGTCCCCCCGGGCACATGCAAAAACTGTAGCAGCTGCGATCTTGCCCCCCCCCCATCCCGTCCCCGCCCCCCGCCTCCTCCTCCCCTGAGAACTCCCCCTCCTCGCCGTTGAGCGGCCCCAGCGACTGAGTGAGCCTGTAGTCCGCCACGGGTACCTGCTCGTGTTGCGTGTAGGTCAGCGAAGGCGTTGGCGATGGCAGGAAGGGGGGGGGGGGGGGGGGGGGGGGGGGGGGGGTGCGAGAGGAGGGGGCGGGGGGGAGGGGGGGCGGGACGAGGAGAGAGGGGGACGAAAAGGGGGGGGGGGGGGTAAACGAGGAGGGTACGTATAGAGGGAGGAGGGTCTGCCCAGAACACATTCACGGCAGAGCTTCGAAGATGTCGAGGCCGGTCAAAAAAAGGTATATTTATGTTTTCGGTCAAAGGGGGGGAGATCCTAGCCAAGAATGGGTACTACGGTAAATAAATGTAGCAGAAGCATCCATACCCCCCCCCGCCACCCACCCCCCAAATTGTAGTCAAAATAAGGGATCCTTGGGCAACCTCCTGTGCCCCGGGGCCGACATAGCCCGAGTGTCGGGCCGAAAAGAAAGAAAAGAAAAAAGGTTTGCGCGCTTGGCATGCTGGGGCACGCGCGGCCACCTGCCGCGGGCCTGGTTTCCCAATACCCTCGGTCGGCTGAATTTTTTCCGGGGGTATACCGCCCCCCTCTTCCCAAAGATTAGCGAACATCCTGTATGTGATACATCGAAACAACGCAACGAGCGCCCAATGGTTGGAGGTGTCTCTCTGTTAGGAATAGCAACGGTGCTCCGTCTCGAAAGGGATGCGTGGTCAATGCCCAAAATGACTAA
>JASSKH010000218.1:0-33673 GCA_031763025.1 Macrocystis pyrifera
GGCCGAGCCATTGCCCAATATCCATGCCCAGACGCGGTAGAAAATAGGTCCCGCCAACATCAGGGAAATATCCAATGCCCGTTTCTGGCATGGCAAAAACTGTGGCGTCCCCCGCGACGCGCAAACGTCCATGAACAGAAAGGCCAACGCCGCCGCCCATGACAAAACCATCAATCAGCGTGATATAGGGTTTTCGAAAACGGTGAATAAGCTCATTAAGCGCATATTCAATCCGCCAAAATTCTTCGGCGCGGCTATCGCCTGCCTTATAACCGCTATCATGGAGGAGTATAACGTCACCGCCTGCGCAAAAGGCCCGCTCACCCTCCCCGTCAATCAAGACAGCGCCAATTTGCGGGTCTGTCTCCCACACCACAAGTAGCCGCGTGATTTTTCTTCGCACATGGCGAAGGTCAGAGCATTCAGCGCCTTGGGGCGATTAAGGGTGATGTGGCCAAGATTGCCAATGACACGGGATTTAATTTCTGTGGTCATAATTATTTAGTCCCTCGTCTCACAACTGTTTGATTAATTATACGTTTGTTTATCTTTTGTTTCCAAGCAAGTTGCTTGGCAGATAGGTTACGTTTTGTTTTTGTTCGCATAAGAAAGTGATACTCTTTGTCGCTAAATAAATAACCTGAATTATACGCGTGAACTATTAAATCTTCATTTGGATTTTTTGTGTCATTCTCAACTATGCGCCTTAAGCCAGCAAATAAACTTCCAGTTTCAATTTCAATAAACTTATTTATGCAAACGTTTCCAACATAAGTTTCAGCTGCATTGAGTTGATTTTTTTATGTAACACTTTTCTTTGATATCTTTGCCACATGGGCATTCATCCCAATCTTCATTTATTTCAAACCCAGAAATAATCCACTCAGTTTTCGCCGTATAAAAATCACTTGCTTGAGATAATGGTAAGATATGTGCTTTTAATTGTTCAAAATTACTCATAAATCCTCCTACTTATTGTCGCAATAAACTCCGACTCACAATCATGCGCATTATTTGGTTTGTGCCTTCTAATATCTGATGCACGCGCAAGTCCCCGAACAATCTGCTCAATCTGATATTCAGAGAGATACCCATATCCGCCATGAAGCTGTAGCGCGTCATTTGCGATTTTACTGCACATATCCGTCGTAAAGCGTTTAGCCATCGCGCAAGCCGCGCCCGCATTAGGCAGTTTCTTATCAAGCATATCCGCCGCGCGGTAAATCATCATGCGCGACGCTTCGAGCTCTGTCGCCATATCAGCCAGCATGAATTGCGTGTTTTGAAATTCCGAAATACTCTTGCCAAATTGGGTGCGTTCTTTGGTATATTGCAAAGAGGCATCAAGCGCTTTTTGCGCCCCACCAAGACTACAAGCGCCTATATTAATACGGCCGCCATCAAGGCCACTCATCGCAAATTTAAAACCGTCCCCTTCTGCGCCGACGCGGTTCTTTGCGGGGATACGGCAATCTTCCATAATGACCTGCGCCGTCGGCTGTGCATTCCAGCCCATCTTCTTTTCATTGAGGCCAAAACTCAGCCCAACCGTGCCTTTTTCAACAACAAAGGTGGATACGCCTTTCGCGCCATTATCTGATGTGCGCGCCATAACAACATAAATATCCGACCACCCAGCGCCAGAAATAAATGTCTTCGTCCCGTTGAGGACATAGTCATCACCATCGCACGTAGCTTTGGTCGAGAGCGACGCCGCATCTGACCCTGCGCCAGGTTCGGTCAAGCAATAGCTGGCAATTAAGTCGCCCGCTGTTAAGCGCGGAACATATTTTGCGCGGACGGTTTCATCGCCGTAACGGTCAATCATCCAAGTCGCCATATTATGAATGGTCATCATCGCCGTATGAGACACATCCCCCGCCGCAAGCTGTTCAAAAACAATCGCGCTATCCAGCCGCGACAGCGCCGTCCCGCCATGCTCTTCCGAGGAATACATGCCCATAAAGCCAAGCTCTGCAGCTTTAGCAAAAACATCGCGATCCAAAAATTTCTCCTCATCCCATTTGGACGAATGCGGGGCGAGTTCGCTCGCCGCAAATTGCCGCGCCATATCTTGGATGAGTGTTTGTTCTTCTGTGAGCTGGAAATCCATATGATGCTACTTTTGTAAATCTCTAAATTCTTGTTTCAATAGATGTTGGTGAGCTTCGCTGGCGAAACCCCAAGATTTTGGTAAATAATGTTTCCCATCGCCATGCAACGAAATAGCCTCTTTGATTTGTGTGCGCGGCCAGTACCGCAGGAATTTTACCCACGCCCGTTCCTAATCCAGGTAGAGCGATTTTTCTTACGCGAGATTTTATTTCAATCCCTTGAAATTCTCCATCCCTAAATCGTCCTTCTCGCACCAGCATTATAACGGCTCGCATTGCCAAATATGGGTTAACGCTCTCAGTCCCTAAAATCATGGGAACACGCATTGTTGGCGCCGCTATCAAAAATGGGACTTCATCATCATGCGTTTCAACAATCTCGGCCGCTCCAACAGGCAGCTCCCCGTGCCAATAGCGCAATATCGCCAATCTGACACTATCTTGAATTCCATCACCAAAACGCCAGCGATACCAAGAGTCAATTCCGCCGTCCATAAACCCAAAGCTATTAGCAGGGCTTACAACAGCATCACAATCGACGTCGAAAATAGAGCCTTTAAAAATACTCACATTTTTGAGGCCGCCGCAGTGCTCTTCGAAAGCACTTGCGAGGTCGTCATCTATCGCTGTGAGAACAAACTCCATTACGCCTCACCATTCAGGACAAGATAGAGCTGTTCCATAACGCCAGAAAGGTCGTCATAGACATCTGCATTGGTAAACCGAATGACGCGGAAGCCTGCTTTATTTAAAGCTGCTGTTCGCAGCGCATCGTAATTTTCTTTATCCGCATGGGAGATATCATCCAGCTCGATGATTAGTTTTTTTGACTCGCAAAGGAAGTCGGCGAAGTATTTATCAATCGGGACCTGGCGGCGGAATTTATAGTTATGGAAGCGTCGGTTTCTGACTTCGGTCCAGAACAGGTCCTCGGCCGCTGTTTGGTTTCGCCGCAGCTTACGGGCAAAGTCGATATGTTCGTCGAGGACACCCATTTTAGATTCGTTGCCCCTCATCCGCCCTTCGGGCACCTTCTCCCTCAGGGAGAAGGGGGTAGGCGCTAAATTGAGTCATTGTCCTTCTCCCTGAGGGAGAAGGTGTCACAAAGTGACGGATGAGGGGCCCAAAAGATATGTCAGCGTAGCTGCCCATCCACTTAAAATGTTGGAATGATAAAGGCGCTATCGTCTGTTTCGCCTTCTGGCCATCTTTGCGTGACGGTCTTTACCTTTGTATAAAAGCGTAAGCCTTCCATGCCATATTGATTGGCATCGCCAAATGCAGAACGTTTCCACCCGCCAAAGCTATGATAAGCAACAGGAACTGGGATGGGAACGTTGATGCCAACCATGCCGACCTCTACGCGGTCCGCAAATTCACGGGCAGCGCGGCCATTTTGCGTAAAGATCGCGACGCCGTTTCCGTATTGATGCTCGCTAGGCAGTCGCAAGGCGTCCTCGAAGGTATCGGCGCGCACGATTTGCAGCACAGGCCCGAAAATTTCGTCTTGATAAGTTTCCATATCCGGCGTGACATTATCAAGTAATGACGGCCCGACGAAGAAACCGTCTTCGTAACCTTGTAGGCTGAAATCCCGGCCATCGATGAGGAGTGTCGCGCCCTCTTTTACGGCCTTAGTCACATTGGCATTAATACTATCGCGGTGCATCGACGTGACAACAGGGCCGTAATCGGCTTCGGGGTCTTCTGACACGCCAACCTTCATCGCCTCAATCGCGGGGATCATTTTCTCAAGAAAACGTTCCGCTGTGCCTTTGCCGACAGGGACAACAACGGGCAGCGCCATACAGCGTTCGCCCGCCGAGCCATAAGCCGCGCCAAGAATATCTTTCACGGCTTGATCCATATTGGCGTCAGGCATGATTATACCGTGATTTTTCGCCCCGCCCATACATTGCGCGCGTTTGCCATTGGCTGTGGCGCGGGCGTAAACATATTGCGCGATGTCAGAAGAACCCACGAAACTCACGGCTTTGATGGTTGGGTGATCGCATATAGCGTCAACGATTTTCTTTGTCGCCATTGATACATTGCAGCAAGCCAGCAGGGCCGCCGGCCTCGATAAATAATTCCGCGAGGCGCATGGGCACACTCGGGTCCTTTTTTTTCCGATGGCTTTAAAATACAGGCATTGCCCGTCGCAATCGCCATACCAAACATCCACATCGGGATCATCGCTGGGAAGTTAAAAGGCGTTATACCCGCAACAACACCCAGCGGCTTGCGCATGGAATAAACGTCAATCTCTGGCCCCGCGCCGTAAGTGTGTTCGCCTTTTTGATTATGCGGAATACCGCAAGCAAATTCGATAACGTCAACGCCGCGCATAACATCCCCGCGGCTATCTGCGATAACCTTGCCATGTTCGGAGGAGAGCAATGCCGCAAGCTCGTCCATATGCGCATCAACAAGCTGCTTATAAGCAAACATAATGCGAGAACGCTGTTGCGGGTTGGTATTCATCCAGACTTTTTGCGCGATAGCGGCCGTGGCGACGGCGGCGTCCAGCTCTGACGGCGTCGCCATATTCACCTGCGCCTGCACCTCACCTGTATTGGGGTTAAATATATCCTTGGTGCGGCCCGATGTGCCTTCAACCAATTTTCCGTCAATGAAGTGACCAATCTGTCTCATGATGTCGTCCTTTGAATTTATACGCTTTATATTTTAGGCGCTTTATACATAGGGTTTGCGCAAAATTCTGCCTATTTTTAAGCTTAAGCGGTTTTTATCAGATAGCGGATAGGAGACTTCGAAATGCTCCCAAATGGGGTTTCCTAAGCGGCGTTTAAATTCTGGGCTCCGCCTGGCCAATTATTAGTGATACGGTCACCATCCTTATACCAGCTCGCCTCAATTTTATCCCACGTTAGCGCGCGCAATCGGCCTGCGCGACGATATTAAAGGCCTCTTCAGGTTCACTTTAACTTCGATAACGCCGCTACCTGTTTTCTCTATTAGTTTCAAAATATGTGTCACTTGGTGCTCAAGCTTGTCTACAATAGAAGTGTGGCCCGAATTTGTATTGGGGCCGTAGAGCATGAACATATTGGGGAAGCTTGATGTGGTCACGCCAAGATAGGCAAAAGCCCCATCCTTCCAATGATCTTTCAAGCTCAGCTTATTGTCGCCGCGCACATCAATTTCCTTTAGGAAAGGATTGGAATAAAACCCTGTCGCATAGATGAGGATGTCATGCGAGTAATGCGTGCCTGTTTTAGTTGCGACGCCGTCTTGCTTTATCTCGCCAATTGGGTCGGTTTCCAAAGTCACATTTTCGCGCGCTAGAGCGGGGTAATAAACATCAGAAAACAAAATACGCTTCGCGCCAATGGGATATTCTGGTGTTAATTGGCCTGCAGCTCAGGGTCTTTGATATAAAGCTTCATCTCCCGGGTCGCCCACCATTTCGCGATTTTACTGCGGATTTTTGCGCCTTGGATAATTGGCCAAATGACATATTCCCCCTGCATCCAAAGACCCTTGCGGTAGAGCTTTGCTATTGCGGGGATATGCTTTGCGATCCATTTTTCAATCCGCAAATAGGGGCGGTCACCTTTATTGACAACCCAATTGGGTGAGCGCTGGTAAATGGTGAGGGTTTTGGCCACCTTAGCGACTTCGGGAATTAATTGCGCCGCGCTCGCACCCACGCCAATCACGCCGATATTTTTACCGCTTAAATCAACGCAATGATCCCATTGCGCCGAATGAAAGCTTGGCCTTTAAACGTCTCTTTGCCTTTAAAATCAGGTATGGACGGAACATGTAATTGCCCAATCGCGCTCACGAAAAACTGGCAATCATAGCGCTCGCCGGATTTGGTTTTTACCGTCCAGCGTCCGTCTTCGTAATCGGCCCCCGTGACCATTTTGCCAAATTTTACGTGGCGTAATAGATCTCGGTCTTGCGCGAAGTCTTGCAAATATTTCAGAATTTGTGGCTGCTTGGCCCATTTGAAATCCCACGTAGGATTCGGCGCAAAGCTATAAGAATAAAGCGCGGAGGGAATATCGCATTCCGCGCCGGGATAGGTATTCTCGCGCCATGTCCCGCCAACGCCCTCGGCCTTTTCAAGGATGATAAAATCCTCAATGCCCTGCTCGCGAAGTTTAGCGGCCAAACATAGGCCGCCAAAGCCAGTGCCCACGATAACGATTTTATATGTGTCTTGGGGCATCCCTACCCGCCCGTCACTGACATATGCCGGGACACCGCGGGCGCGGCGCCGCGATCTGAAATATCAAAATTATGTTTTTCAGGTTTTTGATGCATCGCCAGATTTAACAGCGCGTTGAGGTCAGGCCTAGGATTATCGCCGCGTATCGCTTCGCGTAAATCGAGCTTACCCCCATGCCCCAAGCAGGTATAAATCTGTCCCGTGCAGGTAACGCGCACGCGGTTACATCCCGCGCAAAAAATTATTCGTCAGCGGCGTAATCATCCCCAGAATTCCGCCCGTTTCCTGAACTTTCACGTAACGCGCAGGTCCGCCCGTTTTTTAACGGTGTATCAATCAAGGTGTAGCGGTGCTCCAGATCATCACGCACAGCCGTTAACGGGATATATTGGTCAACGCGGTCTTCATCTATGTCGCCCAGCGGCATAACTTCAATAAGCGTCATATCCATATCACGGCCATGGGCCCAAGCCATCAGGTCAGGGATTTCGGCGTCATTCGTGCCTTTTAGGGCAACAGTATTAATCTTTATTTTCAGGCCAGCCTCTTGCGCGGCGTCAATCCCGCGCATTACCTGATCTAGCGCGGCACGGCGTGTCAGTTTCAGAAATGTCTCAGGCCTTAGCGTATCAAGTGAAATATTTATCCGCTTGACGCCGCTGGCTTTCAAATCCCCTGCAAATTTAGCTAGCTGCGTGCCATTGGTCGTCAGCGTAATTTCATCAAGTGCTCCACTATCACGATGGCGAGACAATCGCCCAATAAAATCCATCAATCCCCGGCGCACCAAAGGCTCGCCGCCGGTCAGGCGTATCTTACGAATACCGCGCGCAATAAAGGCGCTGCAAAGCTCATCCAGCTCTTCAAGCGTGAGCAAATCTTTGCGCGGGAGAAAGGTCATGTTCTCGGCCATGCAATAGGTACAGCGCAGGTCACATCTATCCGTGACGGAGAGGCGGAGATAGGTAATCTCCCGTCCGAAACTATCTGTTAATGGCGCTTTCATGCGCTGATTATGAGAGGCTATAGCCCTTATGACAAGCGACAAAGATGAATGACATAGCGCCAGATAGTTAATAGTCTCATTCGTGATAATGAAAGATGAGCGGCGCGCCACATAAACCGATTTCGCTATGAAAATTAATCGTATTTTTCAGCACTTACCGCTTGATATCTCCCGCTATGACACATATATGACGCGCGCGGGGTGGAGCAGCCCGGTAGCTCGTCAGGCTCATAACCTGAAGGTCGTAGGTTCAAATCCTACCCCCGCAACCAGTTTACAAAACAAACCGCCTTTTCGGCGGTTTTTTTGTGAACAACATGCAGAAAAAAACGCGAAACCTTATCGCGTGTTTTTTATGCAGGCCTCACCCATAAAACATCAGGCTCATAACCCGAAGGTCGTTCCGCTCTCGGCGTTTGCTAGCAAACACCTGCCGCGTCAGCGGGTTAAAATCCTACCCCCGCAACCAGTTTACAAAACAAACCGCCTTTTCGGCGGTTTTTTTGTGAACAACATGCAGAAAAAACGCGAAACCTTATCGCGTCTTTTTTATGCAGACTACCATCGACGTGACCCGATAGGGTCTGTCGCCAAAGGCGGATCACGGCGATGCCCGACAAAGAACCGGCCATTCCTATCACGCACATCATCTACATAACCTGAAGGTCGTTCCGCGCGCAGCGTTTACAAGCAGTGGATTCTACGTCCCGCTGCACCCCATTCTTCCCCTAATTCACAATATATTAATCACGTTTAAACACGAGATATCAAGGAAATTTGAATAAACATCATTGCAAATTAGGACACAAAGAAGTCAAAAGCGCAGGTGGGATGATGCTGAAAAGATATTTAAATAACACGAGCGGTCACTTTGGGCTGCTGTTTTCATTGACGGCAGGCATACTCTTGATGGGTGTAGGTGCCGCGATTGATATTTCCGGAATGACCAAACAAAAAAGTGAGTTGCAACAATTAAGCGATGCCGCCGTATTGGCTGGCGCCACACTTGATCAAGACAAAAAAAGCGAAGTCATAAAAGCTATCGAAGCTTTTGTTTTACAAAATAATATGACTGGCATTACGCTTAAACCCGTCGTGACTTTTGAGAATGAGCATATTCAAGTTACGCTTGAAGGTGAGTACGATACAGTTTTGATGGGGATTTTTGGTAAATCAAAACTGCCTGTTACAAAACGCTTTCAGAAGCGCCGCAAAAGATAGAGATACCGATAAATATTGCCCTTGTTCTGGATACCACGGGATCCATGAATGGCGCCAATATGACATCTTTAAAAAGTGCCTCTGAAAAGTTACTGGATGTCTTCAGTGATGCAGACAGCACAATTAAAGTGGGCGTCGTTCCTTTTTCGAATTATGTCAATGTTGGCATTGAGAACCGCAATAAAAACTGGATGGATGTCCCTGCTGATAGCAGCATCGTTACCCCGCCTGGTGATTGCTATATGTGGCAACCCACCGTTTGCGTAGGGGGGACGACAACAACAACAACAACTCGCTATAATGACGGCATTCCTTATGAGAGCACCTCTACCAGCTGCGCAGGCAAATATGAGCCTGATGGACCGGAGCAAGAATATTGTCCGGTCGAAACGACAACGACCACAACGTGGAACGGATGTGTCGGCTCACGTGACAGTGATCGCCATAAAGAACATGCTTATAAGGGCAAAAAGTTCCCAGGGATAATGAACGTATCCTGCGCTGACCCTATTCTTGAAATAACAGCAGATATAGACGCCGTTAGAACAAAAATCCAAAGTCTGAGTGCATCTCAAAACACCTATATTCCAGCTGGGTTAGCCTGGGGATGGCGTGTGCTTGAATCCGATGAACCTTATGGGGATTTGACCAAAAAAGAAGACAAGCTTCAACGCGCTATGGTCTTAATGACTGATGGAAAAAACACATTATCTCTTAATCAGCCCATGCACAATGGCAATGATGAAGCCGCAGCTAATAAACTGACGAGTGAATTATGTGAATCTATTAAAGATGAAAACATACAGCTCTACACAGTCGCCTATAAGTTTGATGGGGGCGACGCCACTGCAAAATCTATGGTTCAAAATTGCGCAACAAATAGCGGTATGTTTTTTGACGCGCAAAACACAGCTGATCTTGAGAAAGCCTTCGAGAATATCGCAAAGTCACTTTTTTCAGTTCGTTTGTCCCGCTAGATTAATGAAGAGGCAAAGTTGCGGGAAGTAGACTTTGTGTATTTCAGAACTTTGGAAACTAAGGCGGTGCATAAAAGTCACTCTTCGGCTCCACATCGAAGAGTGAGGGTTCAAGTCAAATTTTAACAGCAGCTTATGTCGGGATGTCTTAAGCCGTGACAGTAAGGCTCAATGCGGTTTACGCAGAGATGCCTATTAGGCACCAAAGCGGACGCGAATGTTAAGCTATCAAGCCTTCAAGCTCCCCCAGGAGCGCAGCCCGGCGCGCCTTACTCAAACAAGCTCCCTCAAAACCATTTCGAACTAGTTGCACAATATCCTCTTTAGACAATCCCAAAGCCTCAACCGTCTGAATATAGTTATCATTCAAATACCCGCCAAAATAAGACGGGTCGTCAGAATTCACAGTTGCCATCAGACCCAGCTCCATCATCCTCTTCAGAGGATGGTTCTTCAAATCATCGACAACACAAAGCTTTAGATTGGACAGAGGACAAACCGTCAGGACCATGCCTTCATCTACAAGCCTCTTAACAAGAGCCTCATCCTCCAAGGATCTGTTACCATGATCAATTCTGTCCCACTTTCAACAAATCCAAAGCCTCATAGACATATTCCGGCGGCCCCTCTTCGCCGGCATGGGCAAATAGTTTTAGTCCCAATGACGCGGCCTTGGCAAAAACGCGCTCAAATTTTGACGGTGGATGGCCAAGCTCAGATGAATCTAGCCCGACGCCCAAGATACGATCATAATAAGGCTCGGCTTCGGCCAATGTCTCAAAGGCCGCCTCTTCGGACAGATGGCGCAGAAATGACAAAATCAGGTGAGACGAAATACCAAAGTCAACTTCGCCCTGCTCTAGCGCCGATAAAATGCCTTCGATTACCTCCGCAAAGGCAATGCCGCGTTCCGTATGTCCCTGCGGGTCAAAGAATATTTCAACATGTCGGCAATTATCTGCATGAACCCGCTTTAGATAAGCATAGGTCAAATCATAAAAGTCCTGCCGCGTCTGCAACACTGACATCCCCGCATAATAGAGGTCAAGAAATTCTTGCAGGTTATTAAAATTATAAGCCCGGCGGATTTCATCTACGGAGGCGTAAGGCAAGGTCACATCATTACGCTGCGCCAATTCAAACATCATCTCAGGCTCAAGACTGCCTTCGATATGGAGGTGGAGTTCGGCTTTTGGAGGGCTTTGATAAGAGTGTGGAGGGCTGTCATAATCTCTTCGTCCGCTTATATCTAAAGGTTCAAAATATAGATGAATAGAAACACAGTTTTCATCTATGTAAAGATCAAAGAGCGACATCAACAGTATATACTTTAGTTATCAAGAACAAAACCCCGAACACAAAAAGGCCCCTTACGGGATTAGCTGTAAGGGGCCTTTTTCTTTTTACTCTACTATGTCTTTGCCGCCGCCATCAGGTGCAACGTCTTCCTGTATAGGTTCGGGTATAAGCTGCCCCTGTTCATTTGAGAGTTTAAAACTCATTTTATTTTTAAAAACCGCCTCCCTAACGACACTCACGCCGTCTTTTTTTTCGCAGGTAAATAGACCCAGTTTTCGATTGCGGTGATTGACGGCTTGGCAAAGATGGGCTCAGTGCAATTTTTTACTCTAATGTTAACTGGCTTGCCGGCGCGGTTTACATCAAAAGCCATATTACAATGGCCGCTTCGCTCCGCCCAATGCGGCATAATTGGGGGGATCCTGTAGCACGCCTGTGCGTCGACATTGTCTACATCAGCTGCCTTCTCTCGCTCGACTTCACACGCTTCAAGCGCGCGGGCGACATCCACGGGGTCAACAAAAGGTTCTAATTTGAATGAATTATTTGAGATAGCATCCCAGCCATCCCCGAGCGCCGAAAGCGACAGGATATATGGTTTATAATTTTGATGCTCGATGATGAGATCTTTTGGTAGCACTTTATTTAAGGAAAGGTCGCAAGGCGTCTCTGAGCATAGCGAAGTGCCGTTATATGACACAGAAGCGCCGGGAGGCTCCGTTGTTATTGTTACATCCTTTGGGATAAAGACAAAGAGGCCAATCGTCCCAAAGATAAGGAGATTTCCGATAATTATAAATAAAAGCAAAGCCCGCATATAAGAACACTAGCAAGTTTCATATCAGGCAACCACAAAATTGTTCGCAGTAAATGTGCGCGGCCCAAGGAAAGCAATACCGATGCTCTGCCTTCTGATACCGCACAAGCACAAGAAAGCCCCGGGAGTTTTCACTGCGCGGGCTAATGTATGTTTGCCCTAACAGTTTTACCGAAAGTAAAATGTTAGGCTAAATGAATTTCACCATTATGACTTAAAAGAACGAGCTAAGAGTGGTCGTTTTTTAAGGCTTGTATAATTTTGGAGGTAAAAATCATTTTATATGGAGGGGTTGTTTTGACATGATTTGTATAAACCGGGCGGTGACCTACTCTCCCGTGCCTTAAGACAAAGTACCATCGGCGCTGAGAGGCTTAACGACCGAGTTCGGAATGGGATCGGGTGGGGACCTCTCGCAATAACCACCCGTTAATGCAAGTCATGTCGGATGATTTTCACCCGGGGTAAAAATCACTTTAATAGTAAAGATATCGTCTGGAATGTTTATTTAATTCGTATCGTCGTAGCGAACTAATCGCTGCGCACGAACACCGTGTTATGAAAATCTTCAAGACCTGATATGAATCAAGCCAATCGAGTTATTAGTACTGGTAAGCTCCACATGTTGCCATGCTTCCACACCCAGCCTATCAACGTTGTGGTCTACAACGACTCTCAAGGGAGTTCTAGTATTGAGGGGGGTTTCCCGCTTAGATGCTTTCAGCGGTTATCCTGTCCATTCATAGCTACGCTGCAATGCCACTGGCGTGACAACAGCTCCACCAGAGGAATGTCCACCCCGGTCCTCTCGTACTAAGGGCAGATCCTCTCAAAACTCCTACTCCCACGGTAGATAGGGACCGAACTGTCTCACGACGTTTCTAAACCCAGCTCACGTACCGCTTTAAATGGCGAACAGCCATACCCTTGGGACCTTCTCCAGCCCCAGGATGCGATGAGCCGACATCGAGGTGCCAAACAACGCCGTCGATATGGACTCTTGGGCGTCATCAGCCTGTTATCCCCCCAGCGTACCTTTTATCCGTTGAGCGATGGCCCTTCCACTCGGGACCACCGGATCACTATGACCGACTTTCGTCTCTGCTCGACTTGTCAGTCTCGCAGTCAGGCTGGCTTATGCCATTGCACTCAACGACCGATTTCCGACCGGTCTGAGCCAACCTTCGCGCGCCTCCGTTACTCTTTGGGAGGCGACCGCCCCAGTCAAACTACCCACCACACAGGGTCCCGGATCCGGATAACGGACCGCGGTTAGACATCTATAAAAACAAGGGCGGTATTTCAAAGGTCGACTCCCCGCGGGCTGGCGCCCACGGTTCAAAGTCTCCCGCCTATGCTACACATATTGTTACAAATGCCACTGTGAAGCTGTAGTAAAGGTGCATGGGGTCTTTCCGTCTAGCCGCGGGTACCTCGCATCTTCACGAGGAATTCAATTTCACTGAGTCTATGCTGGAGACAGCGGGGAAGTCGTTACGCCATTCGTGCAGGTCGGAACTTACCCGACAAGGAATTTCGCTACCTTAGGACCGTTATAGTTACGGCCGCCGTTTACTTGGGCTTCATTTCGCAGCTTGCACCACTCCATTTAACCTTCAAGCACCGGGCAGGCGTCAGACCCTATACGTCGTCTTGCGACTTCGCAGAGCCCTATGTTTTTAATAAACAGTCGCCACCCCCCCCCTGGTCTGTGCCCCCTATAAAAACTTGCGTTCATACAGGGCCTCCTTCTCGCGAACTTACGGAGGTAATTTGCCGAGTTCCTTCAGCATAGTTCTCTCAAGCGCCTTGGTATACTCTACCTGATCACCTGTGTCGGTTTGGGGTACGGTCTCATGTGGGAGCTATTTCCTGGAACGACTTCACCGCACCCCCAATCCAATAAGGGGATACGATACACGTCATCCGTCACTACCCACTGGCCCAGGAATATTAACCTGGTTCCCATCGACTACGCCTTTCGGCCTTGCCTTAGGGGCCGGCTAACCCTGCGCTGATTAGCATTGCGCAGGAAACCTTGATCTTTCGGCGAAGGGGTCTCTCACCCCTTTTATCGTTACTCATGTCAGCATTCTCACTTCCGATACCTCCAAGGCCCCTCACAGGACCCCTTCATCGGCTTACGGAACGCTCCGCTACCACGCACATAAATGTGCATCCGTGTCTTCGGTAAATGGCTTAAGCCCCGGTACATTTTCGACGCAGGAGCGCTTGACCAGTGAGCTGTTACGCTATCTTTAAAGGATGGCTGCTTCTAAGCCAACCTCCTGGTTGTTTAAGCACTCTCACATTCTTTACCACTTAGCCATTATTTAGGGACCTTAGACGACGGTCAGGGCTGTTTCCCTTTCCACTACGGACCTTAGCACCCGCAGTGTGTCTGCCAGATATTACTCCTCGGTATTCGGAGTTTGGTTAGGTTTGGTAAGACGGTGAGTCCCCCTAGCCCATCCAGTGCTCTACCCCCCGAGGGTATTCATCTGACGCTCTACCTAAATAGATTTCGCGGAGAACCAGCTATCTCCAGATTTGATTGGCCTTTCACCCCTAGCAACAAGTCATCCCCTCATTTTTCAACATAAGTGGGTTCGGTCCTCCAGTGCATGTTACTGCACCTTCAACCTGCTCATAGCTAGATCATCTGGTTTCGGGTCTAATCCTACTAACTCATTCGCGCTATTAACACTCGGTTTCCCTGCGCCTACACCTATCGGCTTAAGCTTGCTAGTAAGACTAAGTCGCTGACCCATTATACAAAAGGTACGCCGTCGCCCCGCAAGGAGGCTTCGACAGCTTGTAGACGTCCAGTTTCAGGAACTGTTTCACTCCCCTCGTCGGGGGCTTTTCACCTTTCCCTCACGGTACTTGTTCACTATCGGTCGCACAGGAGTACTTAGGCTTGGAGGGTGGTCCCCCCATGTTCAGACAGGATTTCACGTGTCCCGCCCTACTCGAGGACTATATAAATCATTACTCATACGGGACTGTCACCCACTATGGTCAAGCTTCCCAGCTTGTTCTGATTGTATTTATATAGCCACTGGCCTGATCCGCGTTCGCTCGCCACTACTAACGGAGTCTCGGTTGATGTCCTTTCCTCCGGGTACTGAGATGTTTCAGTTCCCCGGGTTTGCTTTTTTACCCTATATATTCAGGTAAAAATACCTAACACAAACCTTGATACCATCCTCTCCAAGGAGAGTAAGATATCAGGGTCTGTAAAGGTGGGTTTCCCCATTCAGAAATCTCGGAGTCGAAGGTTATTCGCACCTCGTCCGAGCTTATCGCAGCGTATCACGTCTTTCGTCGCCTCTGTGCGCCAAGGCATTCACTAAACGCCCTTGTAACGCTTGATTCTTCAGATTCTTGAGATGGTCAATCCTACCGACCAGAAAGAAGATAGGATTAACCTCAATTTCATTGTTTGGCGTTCATGCGCAGTGAATAATACGCTCCGAAGAGACGTAAGTATTTACTGACATAAACAGCCAGACGATATCTTTACTATTAAAGTCCATCCTTAAAAAAGTTAGTCATCACATTTATATGCATTCGATGTCGAATGCGTGACGAACTGGGTCGGATGAACCCTCCATATACGATTTCAAATATCCAATCGATTACCTTAGCAATCGAAAGAAACTTGTAATTGGTGTTGAAAATGGTGGAGCTTAGCGGATTCGAACCGCTGACCCTCTGCTTGCAAAGCAGATGCTCTACCAACTGAGCTAAAGCCCCCAAGCGTTCTTTCGCAAAGCGAAAAACGCGGGAGAGGGACGCGGCAGGTGATTGCAAAGCAATCGCCGAGAGCGGCCCGAGAAGTGTGCCTGCACATGAATTTGCTTCGCAAATATCATTGCCGCAAGTTGCTGCTTTTTCGCTTCGCGAAAGAAGCAGCTGGTAGGCCGAAGAAGACTTGAACTTCCGACCTCGCCCTTATCAGGGGCGCGCTCTAACCAACTGAGCTACCGGCCTCCATATCAACACGTTTATAACCTCGTATCGCAGCTCCACTGACTTCATATTAAGACAGCTAAGCGCGGCGGCTATAAACTAAAAGGGAAGAGAAACGAAGACGGCGCTTGGCCGTTAAGTGATCCATAACACCGGAGAGGCGTATGGACCTAATATTTTCTAAAAAGTTAAAAGATTACGTGGTCAAAAGACCGAAGAACCTCAAAACCTTCCTTAGAAAGGAGGTGATCCAGCCGCAGGTTCCCCTACGGCTACCTTGTTACGACTTCACCCCAGTCGCTGACCCTACCGTGGTTGGCTGCCTCCATTGCTGGTTAGCGCACCACCTTCGGGTAGAACCAACTCCCATGGTGTGACGGGCGGTGTGTACAAGGCCCGGGAACGTATTCACCGTGGCATGCTGATCCACGATTACTAGCGATTCCAACTTCATGTCTTCGAGTTGCAGAAGACAATCCGAACTGAGACGCCTTTTAGGGATTAACCCTCTGTCAGCGCCATTGTAGCACGTGTGTAGCCCTACCCATAAGGGCCATGAGGACTTGACGTCATCCCCACCTTCCTCCGGCTTAGCACCGGCAGTTCCGCTAGAGTGCCCAACTAAATGCTGGCAACTAACAGTGAGGGTTGCGCTCGTTGCGGGACTTAACCCAACATCTCACGACACGAGCTGACGACAGCCATGCAGCACCTGTGCACGGTCCAACCGAATTGAAGAAATCCATCTCTGGAAATCGCGACCGGCATGTCAAGGGTAGGTAAGGTTCTGCGCGTTGCTTCGAATTAAACCACATGCTCCACCGCTTGTGCGGGCCCCCGTCAATTTCTTTGAGTTTTAATCTTGCGACCGTACTCCCCAGGCGGAGAGCTTAATGCGTTAGCTGCGTCACCTACAGGCATGCCTGCAGACAACTAGCTCTCATCGTTTACGGTGTGGACTACCAGGGTATCTAATCCTGTTTGCTACCCACACTTTCGTGCCTCAGCGTCAGTATATGTCCAGTAAGCCGCCTTCGCCTCTGGTGTTCCTCCTAATATCTACGAATTTCACCTCTACACTAGGAATTCCACTTACCTCTCCATATCTCTAGATTACCAGTTTTAGAGGCAGTTCCGAGGTTGAGCCCGGGATTTCACCCCTAACTTAATAATCCGCCTACGCACGCTTTACGCCCAGTAATTCCGAACAACGCTAGCCCCCTCCGTATTACCGCGGCTGCTGGCACGGAGTTAGCCGGGGCTTCTTTACTAGGTACTGTCATTATCATCCCTAGCGAAAGAATTTTACAACCCTAAGGCCTTCATCATTCACGCGGCATGGCTGGATCAGGGTTGCCCCCATTGTCCAATATTCCCCACTGCTGCCTCCCGTAGGAGTCTGGGCCGTGTCTCAGTCCCAGTGTGGCTGATCATCCTCTCAGACCAGCTATAGATCGTCGCCTTGGTGAGCCATTACCTCACCAACTAGCTAATCTAACGCGGCCCCATCTTTCACCGATAAATCTTTCCCCCAGAGGGCGTATACGGTATTAGCAGTCGTTTCCAACTGTTGTTCCGTAGAAAAAGGTAGGTTGCCACGCGTTACTCACCCGTCTGCCACTGTCCACTCACCGAAGTGAGCTTCTCGTTCGACTTGCATGTGTTAAGCCTGCCGCCAGCGTTCGTTCTGAGCCAGAATCAAACTCTCATGTTGAAAGTTGATCCGACTGTCGTTTTAACTGGCATGACATATAAATATGTCTTGCTTCGTTGCGTTTCAAAGAAATAACGAAAACCTCTATCAGGACAAAAGTCCATCAAGCGATTTCATTATTTTCATAAAGAGAAACGTCATAAACAGTCGTTCAAATGTTTTGCAGTTTGTTACCAAATCTGCGTCACAGTCAAACGCCGCCTGCGTCTCTCTTCCCAATATTCACAATGTCAAACAACTTCGGATGCCGCGTTAGACGTGGTTCCAAAATAAATGCCCCGTGCGAGGGGCGACGCTCAGTCTGGGCTAATGCCGCCGACCAAGAAGCGCTATATAGAGAAACGTTTTTTTTTTTACGCAACACATTTCTCAACAAAAAGGCATAAAAAATACGATTAATGCAGCAACATCACTCAAACCTACAAAAACCCAATAAAACCGTGGGTTAGCGCCGCAATACTTATCCACAGGACACCTAATTTGGGCGGAAAGGCTGAGTAAACGCGCTCAAATTTTCATTTTATCTGGAAGAGCTCCCCCTAAAACATAAAGCTTTTGCGGTATGAGATGCCTGGCAGCCAAAAGAACGACTCTCGCCTTACCATAGACTGAAAATCCTTTTGCTTTCGACACCCTCAAAGCTACGTCATAAGCTGGGCAGCTCATTCATAAACCACATAAGGTTTATTTACATTCTTCTCGCCAAAGGCCGCATGTACAGGAATTTTTTGCCCATTTTTACTATAAACATCTACATCAAATTGGTGTGTCATATATAGCCTGTCTCTAACTGAACCATCGGTCATAGCTGGTTTGAAGGAACACTCATTCAGGCTCGCGAATGTCACAGGTTTAAGAACGGCATTCGTACATTTTATGTGTCTGATTTTAGTAATGACGGCTTCAGCACTGAGATCAAATTCGAAGATGCAGTGACCACTTCGGCTCATTCCTTTAGGCGGCTCCACTGGCGGACAAGATAAAACGCGGGCATCCCCATTCAGTGATGTAGCCGCGTGGTGCTGGCTTTCAGGCAGAGCAACGTTCTTAGCATAAACGCCGTATTTTATCTCGCCGTTAATTGCACCTTCAATGGGTTTCCCATTTCTCAAGGCCGGCAAATATATACGGTTCTCAAAGGCTGTTTTTTGCCGGCTCCAGCAAGGCGTCATGCCTGCAGCCAAAGTCCTTAATGTTCTTCACGCGGCCTGCGACCGAAACCCTATATGTCGCGTAACACTCGCCGGAGACATCGGAAGTTACGCCTTTATCATCTTCATAATAGCAAAGCACGGCCTGCCGGGACTGCGCGCGCTGACGCTCTTGCGCCGTCTCCTGACAAGCAACTGGAAGCTGTGATATTGGTTTTGGTTTGGGGTTAGAGGGAATGGCTGGATATTCGCGCTCAGGAACATGAGTTTGAGGCGGCACCGAAGGGCGAGGTTTCTCAGGCGTTATTTTCGGCTCTACCGGGCGCTGTGGGAAAGGCTTTAAATGAATTTCATAGCTGAGCCGCTCAGACGTGAAATAATTGAAAGTTGAGATCGGAATTTGTTGAGAGTAATGCCGGCTTTTCGTAACCCAAAGGGCCTTAGGCCAATTTTGCATCCTAATTTCACACGGTAAAGACTCGCACACTAATTTATTGTCGAGATAGAGTTGGGCGTTTTTTGGTGTGGCCTGCACATAAATTATTCTAAGTTTCCCGTAAGCCTCAAACATGTAAACGCCAATTATGCAGAGCAAACCGATGAGCATTATATAAAAACTCAAATGACTCTGCTCGACGCGCTGCACATGCTCAGACATTCACTCCCCCTTACCAAAAGTAAAATAGTCGCAAGCCTTATGATAGCAAGGCCTAGAACCCTCTGCAATTATCACCCTTATCACAAGCACAAGAAAGCCCCGGGAGTTTTCACTGCGCGGGGCTAATGTATGTTTGCCCTAACAGTTTTACCGAAAGTAAAATGTTAGGCTAAATGAATTTCACCATTATGACTTAAAAGAACGAGCTAAGAGTGGTCGTTTTTTAAGGCTTGTATAATTTTGGAGGTAAAAATCATTTTATATGGAGGGGTTGTTTTGACATGATTTGTATAAACCGGGCGGTGACCTACTCTCCCGTGCCTTAAGACAAAGTACCATCGGCGCTGAGAGGCTTAACGACCGAGTTCGGAATGGGATCGGGTGGGGACCTCTCGCAATAACCACCCGGTTAATGCAAGTCATGTCGGATGATTTTCACCCGGGGGTAAAAATCACTTTAATAGTAAAGATATCGTCTGGAATGTTTATTTAATTCGTATCGTCGTAGCGAACTAATCGCTGCGCACGAACACCGTGTTATGAAAATCTTCAAGACCTGATATGAATCAAGCCAATCGAGTTATTAGTACTGGTAAGCTCCACATGTTGCCATGCTTCCACACCCAGCCTATCAACGTTGTGGTCTACAACGACTCTCAAGGGAGTTCTAGTATTGAGGGGGGTTTCCCGCTTAGATGCTTTCAGCGGTTATCCTGTCCATTCATAGCTACGCTGCAATGCCACTGGCGTGACAACAGCTCCACCAGAGGAATGTCCACCCCGGTCCTCTCGTACTAAGGGCAGATCCTCTCAAAACTCCTACTCCCACGGTAGATAGGGACCGAACTGTCTCACGACGTTCTAAACCCAGCTCACGTACCGCTTTAAATGGCGAACAGCCATACCCTTGGGACCTTCTCCAGCCCCAGGATGCGATGAGCCGACATCGAGGTGCCAAACAACGCCGTCGATATGGACTCTTGGGCGTCATCAGCCTGTTATCCCCAGCGTACCTTTTATCCGTTGAGCGATGGCCCTTCCACTCGGGACCACCGGATCACTATGACCGACTTTCGTCTCTGCTCGACTTGTCAGTCTCGCAGTCAGGCTGGCTTATGCCATTGCACTCAACGACCGATTTCCGACCGGTCTGAGCCAACCTTCGCGCGCCTCCGTTACTCTTTGGGAGGCGACCGCCCCAGTCAAACTACCCACCACACAGGGTCCCGGATCCGGATAACGGACCGCGGTTAGACATCTATAAAAACAAGGGCGGTATTTCAAAGGTCGACTCCCCGCGGGCTGGCGCCCACGGTTCAAAGTCTCCCGCCTATGCTACACATATTGTTACAAATGCCACTGTGAAGCTGTAGTAAAGGTGCATGGGGTCTTTCCGTCTAGCCGCGGGTACCTCGCATCTTCACGAGGAATTCAATTTCACTGAGTCTATGCTGGAGACAGCGGGGAAGTCGTTACGCCATTCGTGCAGGTCGGAACTTACCCGACAAGGAATTTCGCTACCTTAGGACCGTTATAGTTACGGCCGCCGTTTACTTGGGCTTCATTTCGCAGCTTGCACCACTCCATTTAACCTTCAAGCACCGGGCAGGCGTCAGACCCTATACGTCGTCTTGCGACTTCGCAGAGCCCTATGTTTTTAATAAACAGTCGCCACCCCCTGGTCTGTGCCCCCTATAAAAACTTGCGTTCATACAGGGCCTCCTTCTCGCGAACTTACGGAGGTAATTTGCCGAGTTCCTTCAGCATAGTTCTCTCAAGCGCCTTGGTATACTCTACCTGATCACCTGTGTCGGTTTGGGGTACGGTCTCATGTGGGAGCTATTTCCTGGAACGACTTCACCGCACACCCCCAATCCAATAAGGGGATACGATACACGTCATCCGTCACTACCCACTGGCCCAGGAATATTAACCTGGTTCCCATCGACTACGCCTTTCGGCCTTGCCTTAGGGGCCGGCTAACCCTGCGCTGATTAGCATTGCGCAGGAAACCTTGATCTTTCGGCGAAGGGGTCTCTCACCCCTTTTATCGTTACTCATGTCAGCATTCTCACTTCCGATACCTCCAAGGCCCCTCACAGGACCCCTTCATCGGCTTACGGAACGCTCCGCTACCACGCACATAAATGTGCATCCGTGTCTTCGGTAAATGGCTTAAGCCCCGGTACATTTTCGACGCAGGAGCGCTTGACCAGTGAGCTGTTACGCTATCTTTAAAGGATGGCTGCTTCTAAGCCAACCTCCTGGTTGTTTAAGCACTCTCACATTCTTTACCACTTAGCCATTATTTAGGGACCTTAGACGACGGTCAGGGCTGTTTCCCTTTCCACTACGGACCTTAGCACCCGCAGTGTGTCTGCCAGATATTACTCCTCGGTATTCGGAGTTTGGTTAGGTTTGGTAAGACGGTGAGTCCCCCTAGCCCATCCAGTGCTCTACCCCCGAGGGTATTCATCTGACGCTCTACCTAAATAGATTTCGCGGAGAACCAGCTATCTCCAGATTTGATTGGCCTTTCACCCCTAGCAACAAGTCATCCCCTCATTTTTCAACATAAGTGGGTTCGGTCCTCCAGTGCATGTTACTGCACCTTCAACCTGCTCATAGCTAGATCATCTGGTTTCGGGTCTAATCCTACTAACTCATTCGCGCTATTAACACTCGGTTTCCCTGCGCCTACACCTATCGGCTTAAGCTTGCTAGTAAGACTAAGTCGCTGACCCATTATACAAAAGGTACGCCGTCGCCCCGCAAGGAGGCTTCGACAGCTTGTAGACGTCCAGTTTCAGGAACTGTTTCACTCCCCTCGTCGGGGTGCTTTTCACCTTTCCCTCACGGTACTTGTTCACTATCGGTCGCACAGGAGTACTTAGGCTTGGAGGGTGGTCCCCCCATGTTCAGACAGGATTTCACGTGTCCCGCCCTACTCGAGGACTATATAAATCATTACTCATACGGGACTGTCACCCACTATGGTCAAGCTTCCCAGCTTGTTCTGATTGTATTTATATAGCCACTGGCCTGATCCGCGTTCGCTCGCCACTACTAACGGAGTCTCGGTTGATGTCCTTTCCTCCGGGTACTGAGATGTTTCAGTTCCCCGGGTTTGCTTTTTTACCCTATATATTCAGGTAAAAATACCTAACACAAACCTTGATACCATCCTCTCCAAGGAGAGTAAGATATCAGGGTCTGTAAAGGTGGGTTTCCCCATTCAGAAATCTCGGAGTCGAAGGTTATTCGCACCTCGTCCGAGCTTATCGCAGCGTATCACGTCTTTCGTCGCCTCTGTGCGCCAAGGCATTCACTAAACGCCCTTGTAACGCTTGATTCTTCAGATTCTTGAGATGGTCAATCCTACCGACCAGAAAGAAGATAGGATTAACCTCAATTTCATTGTTTGGCGTTCATGCGCAGTGAATAATACGCTCCGAAGAGACGTAAGTATTTACTGACATAAACAGCCAGACGATATCTTTACTATTAAAGTCCATCCTTAAAAAAGTTAGTCATCACATTTATATGCATTCGATGTCGAATGCGTGACGAACTGGGTCGGATGAACCCTCCATATACGATTTCAAATATCCAATCGATTACCTTAGCAATCGAAAGAAACTTGTAATTGGTGTTGAAAATGGTGGAGCTTAGCGGATTCGAACCGCTGACCCTCTGCTTGCAAAGCAGATGCTCTACCAACTGAGCTAAAGCCCCCAAGCGTTCTTTCGCAAAGCGAAAAACGCGGGAGAGGGACGCGGCAGGTGATTGCAAAGCAATCGCCGAGAGCGGCCCGAGAAGTGTGCCTGCACATGAATTTGCTTCGCAAATATCATTGCCGCAAGTTGCTGCTTTTTCGCTTCGCGAAAGAAGCAGCTGGTAGGCCGAAGAAGACTTGAACTTCCGACCTCGCCCTTATCAGGGGCGCGCTCTAACCAACTGAGCTACCGGCCTCCATATCAACACGTTTATAACCTCGTATCGCAGCTCCACTGACTTCATATTAAGACAGCTAAGCGCGGCGGCTATAAACTAAAAGGGAAGAGAAACGAAGACGGCGCTTGGCCGTTAAGTGATCCATAACACCGGAGAGGCGTATGGACCTAATATTTTCTAAAAAGTTAAAAGATTACGTGGTCAAAAGACCGAAGAACCTCAAAACCTTCCTTAGAAAGGAGGTGATCCAGCCGCAGGTTCCCCTACGGCTACCTTGTTACGACTTCACCCCAGTCGCTGACCCTACCGTGGTTGGCTGCCTCCATTGCTGGTTAGCGCACCACCTTCGGGTAGAACCAACTCCCATGGTGTGACGGGCGGTGTGTACAAGGCCCGGGAACGTATTCACCGTGGCATGCTGATCCACGATTACTAGCGATTCCAACTTCATGTCTTCGAGTTGCAGAAGACAATCCGAACTGAGACGCCTTTTAGGGATTAACCCTCTGTCAGCGCCATTGTAGCACGTGTGTAGCCCTACCCATAAGGGCCATGAGGACTTGACGTCATCCCCACCTTCCTCCGGCTTAGCACCGGCAGTTCCGCTAGAGTGCCCAACTAAATGCTGGCAACTAACAGTGAGGGTTGCGCTCGTTGCGGGACTTAACCCAACATCTCACGACACGAGCTGACGACAGCCATGCAGCACCTGTGCACGGTCCAACCGAATTGAAGAAATCCATCTCTGGAAATCGCGACCGGCATGTCAAGGGTAGGTAAGGTTCTGCGCGTTGCTTCGAATTAAACCACATGCTCCACCGCTTGTGCGGGCCCCCGTCAATTTCTTTGAGTTTTAATCTTGCGACCGTACTCCCCAGGCGGAGAGCTTAATGCGTTAGCTGCGTCACCTACAGGCATGCCTGCAGACAACTAGCTCTCATCGTTTACGGTGTGGACTACCAGGGTATCTAATCCTGTTTGCTACCCACACTTTCGTGCCTCAGCGTCAGTATATGTCCAGTAAGCCGCCTTCGCCTCTGGTGTTCCTCCTAATATCTACGAATTTCACCTCTACACTAGGAATTCCACTTACCTCTCCATATCTCTAGATTACCAGTTTTAGAGGCAGTTCCGAGGTTGAGCCCCGGGATTTCACCCCTAACTTAATAATCCGCCTACGCACGCTTTACGCCCAGTAATTCCGAACAACGCTAGCCCCTCCGTATTACCGCGGCTGCTGGCACGGAGTTAGCCGGGGCTTCTTTACTAGGTACTGTCATTATCATCCCTAGCGAAAGAATTTTACAACCCTAAGGCCTTCATCATTCACGCGGCATGGCTGGATCAGGGTTGCCCCCATTGTCCAATATTCCCCACTGCTGCCTCCCGTAGGAGTCTGGGCCGTGTCTCAGTCCCAGTGTGGCTGATCATCCTCTCAGACCAGCTATAGATCGTCGCCTTGGTGAGCCATTACCTCACCAACTAGCTAATCTAACGCGGCCCCATCTTTCACCGATAAATCTTTCCCCCAGAGGGCGTATACGGTATTAGCAGTCGTTTCCAACTGTTGTTCCGTAGAAAAAGGTAGGTTGCCACGCGTTACTCACCCGTCTGCCACTGTCCACTCACCGAAGTGAGCTTCTCGTTCGACTTGCATGTGTTAAGCCTGCCGCCAGCGTTCGTTCTGAGCCAGAATCAAACTCTCATGTTGAAAGTTGATCCGACTGTCGTTTTAACTGGCATGACATATAAATATGTCTTGCTTCGTTGCGTTTCAAAGAAATAACGAAAACCTCTATCAGGACAAAAGTCCATCAAGCGATTTCATTATTTTCATAAAGAGAAACGTCATAAACAGTCGTTCAAATGTTTTGCAGTTTGTTACCAAATCTGCGTCACAGTCAAACGCCGCCTGCGTCTCTCTTCCCAATATTCACAATGTCAAACAACTTCGGATGCCGCGTTAGACGTGGTTCCAAAATAAATGCCCCGTGCGAGGGGCGACGCTCAGTCTGGGCTAATGCCGCCGACCAAGAAGCGCTATATAGAGAAACGTTTTTTTTTTTTAAGCAACACATTTCTCAACAAAAAGGCATAAAAAATACAATTAATGCAACAACAAACACCCAAACCTACAAAAACCCAATAATACCGTAGGTTAACGCCGCAATACTTATCCACAAGGCCCTGATTTGGGCCGCATTTGAGCGAGCTTTAAGCTGTGTCTCTCATTCTCGGACATCGTAAGTATCATAATGAGTCGACATTTGCAAATTTGCCTTAAGCCAGAACCTTGAAAACCGTTTCATTCCCATCAGAAATGATGCACATAATCATCAGGAAATACCTCTTTTATTAAAAAAGTTCAGTTGGAGCCCTTCATTATGTTCAAATCTTTCCGCGCCGCGCCCCTTTCTTGTCTTACAAGCGCTCTTATTGGGGTTAGCTCCGCCGTATTATTATCTGCCTGCTCACCCGCCAGTAGCGCTCCCTCTCCCAAAGAGGCCAAGCCAAGCTCTAAAGCACAGGCGAAAAACGTTATCCTCTTCATTGGAGACGGCATGGGAATATCCACAATCACAGCGGCCCGCATTTTTGACGGCCAGTCGCAAGCAAAAAGGGTGAAGAGCACGAGCTTGCATTTGATAAATTCGAGAACGTTGCTCTTATAAAGACCTATAATGTCAATGCGCAGGTTCCGGACAGCGCGGGTACGGCGACAGCTATGATGTCAGGTTACAAAGCTAATATTGGCGCCGTTAATGTTCAGCCAGGAACGCGCGGTCAAGGCTGCGGAGATATTCCCGCCCAGCCAACATTAACGGATCGCAGTTTAGCCGCAGGAAAAGCTGTCGGCATTATATCTACAGCGCGTATCACCCACGCCACGCCTGCCGCTATGTATGCCCATGCCGATAGCCGCGACTGGGAAGCCGATAAAGACATCAAAGGCGCAGCGCTCGAGGCTGGCTGCACAAGCATCGCGCAGCAAATGACGGAAAGCCAAGCCGAACTAATCCTTGGCGGCGGATCTAAAGAGTTTTCTGAGGCCCAAATAGAGACCCTTAGAACAGACACTATATATGTCGAAAATAAAACACAGATGATGACGGCTAAAACCGGCAAATTACGCGGACTTTTTAACCGCTCTCACATGAGCTTTGAGGCCGATCGCGCCGAGACCGAGGAACCGTCACTCGCAGAGATGACATCTCTTGCCATTGACCGTCTTTCCGCAGATGAAGACGGCTATGTTTTAATGGTCGAAGCAGGACGCGTCGATCACGCGCATCACGGCACAAATGCTTACCGCGCCCTCACCGACGCGCAAGCGCTTAATGAAGCCGTAAAAGTCGCCAAAGCCAAAACGGGCAATGACACCCTCATCATGGTCACCGCAGATCACAGCCATGTCTTCACAATGGCCGGGTATCCTGTACGCGGGAACCCAATTCTCGGCCTTGTCAAAGGGTTTGACCAAACGACAGGAAAAACCGCAGAAGACTATACAATGGCCAAAGACGATAAGCCTTATACAACGCTCGGCTATCAGAACGGTCCGAATGTGCGCGAAGCCGACACCCCGGCCCTGACCGATAATATGGTGCAAGCCAAAGACTTCCGCCAACAAACCGCTGTAAACCTTGGCAGTGAAACGCATGGTGGCGAAGACGTGGCCCTGTTCGCGACAGGCCCAGGCGCAGAAAATGTGCGCGGCGTGATGGAACAGAATAAGATCTATAACGTGATGGCCGAGGCTCTGGGATGGGAAGACTAGGGCGCGCTTTATTTACGGGACCTGTGAGTCCACATTTATGAGGCGTGTGACCTCGCATTGCGACGTAAGACCCCACTTCGCAGCGTGTGGCCCCACGCCGAAGCGCGGGGCCGCGGGACCGAAGACGGGGCGCATGTCTCGGTCCGTGGCGCGCTTTAACCCCCGGTCAAAGCGCAGTTCCGAGATAGGGTGATTAAGTTGAATGGTTTCTGAACAGTTTTTTAAACGTCCATAGGCGGCGCACAAATACGAGACTTAGACTCAATTTCAAATCAGCGTGAAGGTATGAACTAACCTCAACCTCAACCTCGATTTCGTCATTTTTCAATTCGGCGCCACTTTACAATATAGAGTCCCATACCCAATTAGATCTTATAACTTTTGAAAGCTCTTTATTTATGACACATTTTTCTCGCCTTCTTTTGACTAGCGCGGCCGCTTTTGGTCTTGTCCTTTCTGGTTGTCAGACCAAGACCTCCACCCCCTCTCTGGCTGATGATATCAGCAAAGATGAACTTGTTGCGATGATGAAAGGCGCCATGGCCGACGCCAAGGCAACAAAAGGAACTGGTTCTCCTGCTATGTGGACTTTCTCAGATGACGACACGACTGTTTATCTTTACGGCACAGTACATTTACTCAAGCCAGAGGTGACATGGCGTTCGCCCGCACTAGAAAGACGCGCTGAGCAAGGCAGATACATTGGTGCTCGAGGCCGATGTTTCTAGCCCCGAGAGCCAAGCTGGTTTGCAAAAATTGGTCATGGAATATGGCGTTTTCTCTGACGGGCAAACTCTGACAGGTCTATTAGAGGATGAAGATGAAGGTGTCGTCTCTGCCGCGCTTGAGGCTAACGGCATTCCTATGCAAGCGGTTGAGACTATGAAACCGTGGATGGTCGGACTGCAGCTTGGCATGATGCAGATCATGCAAGCCGGATATGATCCCCAATCAGGTGTTGAAACACTACTTCTCGCAGAGGCAGGCGATAAAAAACTCGCTTATCTAGAAACGGCCGCAACCCAAATTAAAACACTTGGCGGCGCGCCGCTTGATGAGCAAGTCCAAGGCTTGATGGCAACGCTCAGCACATTGGAGCTCGGCGAAGAATATCTCGATACGCTCGTCGCGGAATGGGCCGATGGCGACGTCAAAGGCATTGGCGCCATGATGGCAAACCCTGCCGCCTTTGGGACGCAAGACGCATATGACGCTCTTCTAACGACGCGTAATAAAAACTGGGTGCCGACAATTAAAGCCTTGCTTGAAGAGCCAGGGACAAAACTCGTCGCCGTTGGTGCAGGGCATTTGGCTGGCCCAGACAGCGTCGTAAAAATGCTCAAAAAGGACGGCATCAAAATCAAAGCGGTTAAGTAAACGGCCATAGCCTTCCCTTTTAAAAAGGGGAGGCTTTACTCGCAGCTTTCCTTCATCCCTGCGATCCATGCCTCAACCAGTTTGACGCCCTCTTGGTGGGTCAAGCTCCGGCCTAGCTCTGGCATCATCGCCCCAGGATTGCGGGTCTCCATACGGTAAAGCATGATGGAGTTTTCGGGCTCGCCTGGAGAGACATCATATTTCCGCCCGCCCGTGCCGCTGCCTGCCGCGACGGCATTTTTACATATGCCCAGATGCGGCGCGCTCTCATTTTCAGGGTTTAAATGCAATCCCGACGTATCAGCGGGACCAACGGGATTATGGCAATGGGCGCAATTCACATCGAGATAAGCGCGAAGTCGCCCCTCAAAAGGCTCGTCCTTATCATCCCAAATTGCGCTACGCGGACGCTCTAACGGGGCGCCGCCCAGATATCCAACGTCAATAAGTTTATCGAGCTGATTCATCGCCCCGCTTGCATAAGTATAGTCTCCATTTAAGTGACGCGCTTTCGGCCCGATAGGGGAGATGATCCGCGTGGTATTATTAGGCGCATGGCAGCCCGCGCATTGATTGATATTGGGCACAACATAATTAAACGGTATCTGCTCACCCTCATCATTTAATGTGAGTTTCACAATCGCGCCGATACGGGCGAGCTTGGCCTGTGTTTCATCAGCATTCCAAATATAAGAAAGCGGTTCCCATCCAGCCTCACGGCGGACAAGCAAGCGTGTTTCAATCAGGCGGTTTTTGGATAGGCTTAATCCCGTCTTTGAGGTGACGGGCTGCAAATCTTTTTCTTTACGAACATGGCCGCCCTATCCACTGGATAATAGAAGGTCTTAGAGATCACCGTGCCGACGGGGAAATCAAGCACATCACCTTCGCGATATTGCGCCGTCCCTTCAGCCGTCCAAATGGTACGAAGCTTATGCGCGTAATCGGTAAAAAGCGGCGTATTGAGAGAATAAGGTAAGACCCCTTCGCCCAAATGAAGCTCTCCGCTTTTGACATTTATAACGCCCCACTCGCTTAAAAAGGCAGGATTATCTGCCGCGTGAAATGTGGGACTTGCTGTCTTTGCGCCGCAAGCGGCCAAAAAAACCAAAAGCAAGAAGTCCTAAAACAAGCCCCGCAACGCCCCTCATCCTGCGTTAAGCGTAATCGCTGGTAGCGGCTCAAGCTTACAAGCAAATGGCTCACGCTCTACTCGCGGGTTCTTATTTTTATTAGGTTGATCAACATTAATAAGCTCAACTTTATCGCTTTCGATACAGATTTGCGGCTATTGAGTTTTTCATTTACGTATCCATCCCAGAGAACATCAGGGAATTTTCCCTTCAATCCAAACATCGCGGTCTTCAAAGCCTTTAAGTCTAGGCCTTCGGGTTTATTTCCGCCGCCCACAAATGAATTGCCATGAATATTGATCTCTTCGGGATAAGGATCGAACGTCGCCTCCATTCCGCCCTCGGCGTAATTAGACGTAAAGATCGAAGCAATGATAATGTTCGCAGTTTTATTATCGCGAATATCATTGTTAAAAATTTCTATCTTATCATGTGAGTTTGACCACTATGCCTGACCCTGCGGGGATGCTCGCGACTGGCGTGCCTTTATGGCCAAAGTTCTTGGTATTATTTTCAAAAACCTCATTGTCATAGACCCGACACATCGGCGCATATTGCGTGAGGTTTGGCATATTAAAGACGAGAATACCGCCCGTATTATTGGTGGCGATATTGTTATAAACATCCGCGCCTTGGGTATTTTCAATCTCAATCCCAGCGACGTTATATTCCGCGCGGTTATTGCGCACGATGACGTTTTTGGATTGCCCAACATATATCCCCAGCATCCCGCGGCGGCGATTGCAACGCAGCCTTCAATCAAGACATTGCTCGTCTGAACAGGGTAAAGCCCATATGCCCCGTTCTTCGTGTCGGGGCCGTTAGTCCATTCTGTCCGAATATTGCGAAAGACGATATTATCGCCCTCATTGACTTTGATGGCATCTCCAATCGAATCTTCAATGGCGAGGTCTTCAATGGTGAAATTGGACGCGGTAACGAGTAGCCCTTCAGCGCCGCTGACCTGTTCCTTGAAACTTAAAACCGTTTTATCCATGCCGGCTCCTCGGATCGTTACGCCGTCAACCGTCAAGCTAAGCCCGCGATCAAAAGAATAGCGGCCTTCAGGGATTGTAATGACGTCGCCCGTTTTGGCATCTATCAATTGCGTCAACAGAGTGTCTTGATAGCTATTATCCGCCGCTGCTTCACTCGCTGTCTTATTGCCACAAGCAGCCAATGTTAATGCCGTCATCACCGCCAAAATAGATGTCATTTTCATTCATTATATTTCCCCTTATATTACGGGAAAACTGGCGGGTTTTCAGGATAAGGTCAAGGGACGTTTTAAAAACGCTAGCCTGCAATAGCGAAACGGTCATCTGTTTCACCATCAACAATCATTCGCGCCAGTAGTTCACCAGACCCAGCGCAGAGCGTCCAGCCCATATGTCCGTGCCCCGTATTGACCCACAAACCCTCAACCGACGTTGCGGCGATATAGGGACGTCCCACATGAGACATCGGCCGCAGACCCGACCAAATTTCTGTGGCGGGTTTCAGAGCTCGCATAATTTCAGGCGCCAGCTCACACCAGCGCTGTAATAATGGCCGCGCGCTATCTTCATTCACGGTGCCCGACACCCGTAAGTGATCTTTGTAAACGGTCATGGCAGAATGCGTCTTGGCATCCATCAAAGGCGCAAATGGCAGCGGCATATCAGGTCTGTCAAAATTGACCGCGAAGCCCCGCACTGTTTTCATTGGCAGGGTCAGACCCAATTGTGCCAAGACATCTGGGCTTTGCGGACCTGCTGCAACGACCACATGATCAGTTTGGAAAATATGCCCCTTTAGCTGCGCCGTTATGCCTTGATCACCACCCCGCATACGTAGATTAGGCGCGTCATATATAAAGACCGCTCCGCGCGATTTCAGATCGTCTTCTAGAGCCAGCGCATAGTCTCTGGCATTGCCCCACATATCACCTTCGAAATAAAGCGCGGAATGACCGAGTGTTGCCTCCACATCCATCACAGCTCGCGACATGACTCCGTCTTCTATATAGCGTTTTTGGGCAAGGCGTGCAGACGCCATATCGGCGTAAATTTTATAGCATCCCGGCACAGGGTGATCTTTAAACAGGCCCAATGTGAGCATCTTGTCTTGCAGAAGCGTTTTTGACTGCAGGGCAAGATCATGAACCGCCTTGAAAGCGGCCAAATCTAGGACATTGTCACTCTCATAAAGCCAGGGCCGCGATTGGCTGGGATGTATCATACCTGAATTTGCATAACTCGTGCCGCGAGCGGGGCCGCTGCGCGCATCAACAACCGTAACATTACACCCCCGCGCCATTAAGGCATCGGGCGGTCGACAGGCCGATAAGGCCCGCGCCGATTATAAGGATGTTCAAACCGTTTTGCATGGACAGGCCGTATAACAATAACGCGCTATTTAGAAAGACAGATTTGCATATATTTACCCATTTCGTTTTTTCCTTCACTTTCGAATTCAAATTCTTATGCTAATGCAAACTGTGTGGGACGCATTATGATAAATTTTAAAACGGGACTCTTTTGTCTGAGCCTGTTCGGCTTGATAGCTTGCGGCGGGGGAAAAGCCCTCTCAAAAGGCTCTTATCGGAACGCCGCAAGGCCCGATCCAAGGCGTTTCGACTGACGATAAAAATATCTATAACTTTAAAGGCATTCCTTTCGCTGCGCCGCCCATAGACGAATTACGCTGGGCCGCGCCGAAAGCGGCGCCCCATTGGAATGAGCTTAAAAATCGCAGACACATTTGGCAATCGCTGCATGCAGCCTTCGGGTGTTGAAGGCGGTTTCATGAACCGCCTGATTGAAGGACACGGCCTTGGTAAAATTAAGCGTTATCTCATAAACAAAGTTGTGGCCTCGCAGACCCCTTCCCCCATGAGTGAGGATTGTCTTTATCTCAATGTGCGCACAGGTAATTTACCTCGAGACGATCAAGATACATATGTCCCGCGCCCCGTTATGGTCTGGATCCATGGCGGCGGGCATCAATTTGGGTCGAGTGATTTCGACTATTATCAAAGCAATGCGCTTGTGAAAAAAGGCGTTGTTGTCGTGACGATAAATTACCGCCTTGGCGCAATGGGATATATGGCGCATCCCGCTTTGTCCAAAACAGACCCTAATGGCGTATCAGGTAATTATGGGACGCTCGACCAAATTGCAGCCCTTAAATGGGTGAAGGATAATATTAGCGCTTATGGCGGCGACCCCAAAAATGTAACAATTTTCGGTGAAAGTGCTGGATCTTGGTCAGTTACGGAACTTATGGCCAGCCCTTTAGCAAAGGGTCTGTTTCACAAAGCCATTGGACAAAGCGGAGCCTCATCTTATCATTGGGACAGATGGAAGGCGACGGCGTGGGCTGGCCTAGCGGATATCAAACAGTTCAAATGTTGCGGCGGCTTTGGGACTAACCACCCCCACGGCGGAGGACTTACGCGCGATCCCAGCAGAGGAGCTTCAAGCGGTCATTACAGAAGAGATGAGCGAAGGCTTTCATCATATTCGTGGACGGTTACGTTTTTCCAGAAAATGTCGGGCTCGCTTTTGCTAAAGGGAAATATAACAAAGTCCCTATGCTCTTTGGCTATAATTCGGATGAAGGCACACTCTTTTTTCCGACAGACCCACAACCAAGCGTTTGGCTGCCAGACGTTGAGCCCGGCGATATAAGCGCCTTGACGCAGGCATTAACCAAAGCCTTTCCCACACAAGCGGAGAAGATTGTAGGCCTTTACAATCTAGATACGGACTTCACAGAGGGCGGCACTCAAATGATGGGAGACGAAATTTTTTGGCGTAAATATCCGCTTTGTTGCGCGCCAAAATGAGTCTTATGGCGAAGATAGCTATCTATACCATTTTTCTCCCGCGTGCCTCCGAGTAAAAAGCAAACACTCGGCGCATTTCACGCGGCGGAAAATCCCATTTGTATTTGGCAGTTACGAGCCCATTTTAGGGCAGTCGAAAAACGACAAAGTGCTTGCTGAATTGATGCAGAATTACTGGAGTGAATTTCTCCAAGACAGGAAACCCCCAATGGCGATGGATTGCTAGGCTGGCCTATACATAAAGGTGAGCATTGATGCATCTGACTGCGAATACGGATAAAGTATCAAGCGCGGAAACTCATATTCGCAAAGATAAGCTGGACGCCTTGGAAGAAGGTTTGCGCATTAAGCTAGAGGCTCTCCAAGTCTCACAAAGCCCGGCGCCAAGCGCGTCCTCAGCGGGTAGCGCCAAATTAGTCCTCTTCAAATTCTATGAGGCTTTGGCGCTTGCGGTTAACGATAAGCCGCG